>RJWH01001409.1:0-108364 GCA_004363575.1 Solenodon paradoxus | reverse complement strand
TGGGTAATAGTGAAAGGACAGTTCCATGGAACTTAAGCCTCTGTTCAGAACTTTGTCTGTTTCTGTGTCAGATAGCTGACCATTGTGACCTACCCTGAAGTTAACTATGAGAATGATAACTCTTATACCAGCAAGACCTGATAATGAAATTGATGGTGAATATGGCCTGGTTCTTTTGAGTCCTACCCTTCCCTCTGAAATGGAAACTTGACCTAGCCTTAAAAATTCCCTCTTCCACAGTTTCAACATTGTCTCAAGGATTATGTTTCAGATGGTACAGTTCTTGTTTGTCTTATAAAATATTATATCCTCAGAAACTGGAGACATGGTAGGAATAACTGTTTGCTTGATAAGTTAAATGATTAAATGAAAGAAAAGTGGGTTTATTTTATACATGTTATACTTGTCTGTTTTATGACTGATCTACATTTATTAATATGTTAGTGTCTATTGACATTTTGTTCATTGTTTTGGGGGTATTTTTCAGACAGTACCTGTTTTCTTCTCTTTATCTTCTTAGATGGGTTGAATACAGCTATCTTGTGATTGGTTTCCCTTTTGTGTTCCTATTTGTCTTTTCCTTGGAGAAGTGTTCTGAGGTTAGCTCAAGATTTACATTAAGAATTCTATGTTTATTTTCTGTTTTTATTTGAAAGCAAATTAGTCTTTTAATTCTAACTCTTCACATTTATACCCTCCTCTCCCCACATTTTATATTTTGCTGTTTCCCACCTTTTAAATGGAATTTCTTTACAACATAGGGCTTCCTTTGTTATTTTTTTGTAAAACTGGTTTTATGGTAATGAATTTCTTTAACTTTTTCTTATTTAAAGAGCTTTTTATTGTTCCCTCAGTTCTAAGTGACAGTCTATCAGGGTGGAATGTCCTTGGTTGGAAATCCTTTTCATTCAGCATTTTGAATAAGTCATGCTATTCCCTTCTGACCTGTAGAGTTTTAGCTGAGAAACCCGACGACAATCTTTTAGTGATTCCTTTGTACATGACTCATTTTTCTCTAGCAGCTTTTAAGATTCTTTCTTTATCTTATATTTTGACATGTAATGACAATATGTTTTTGTTAGTTCTGTTTGGGTTTCTATCATTTGAAACTCTTTGAGCTTCCTGGGTCTGAGGCCTGCTTAATTCATCAGATTAAGGAAATCTCAGTTTTTATTCCTTCAACTACAGTTTCTGTCCCTTTTTCTCTTCTCCTTCTGGCATTCTTTTTTCTTGTTGCTGGTTTGAGTATATTCACTATTTCACTAATTCTATTGGAGGTTTCTTTTATCTTACTCTTGAATTCTTTTGTTGAGTTCTTTAATTTGGCTATTGTATTCTTTAGCTCTTAAACATTAGTTTTTACCTACTTCGTATCTTCGATCTCTTTGTTATAGTTCTCTTGTTCATCTACTGTTTTCCTGATTTCCATGGGTATTGTTACCACCGTTCCCCTAAATTCTTCTTCAGGTAGTTTGCTTAAGTCTATTGCTTTCAGATTTTGCTCTGGGGTTTTGTTTGAATCCATAAGTTTAGGTATATTTCTCTCTGTCTTTGATCTGTTTGGTATTTTGTGTTTATTTCTATGTTCTAGGTTTCCCTGAAGTAATGGTCTTTTGTTAGGATGTTGAATTGCACAGAGTGTCCTGGATCTTGGTTTGAACACTGGGTTTGTTTAATTGTGTGATATTACCACTGGTTGGATTTGTTGAAGCTCTGAGGGGGATACTACTTTGAGGCCTGAGATTACAGACTGTTAGGTTGGAGGTGGCACGGGAGATACAGAACTCTCCCTCAGTGTCACTGGTCTGAATGGTAAAGTTCACTTGTGAATTGTTGTTAATTCATAATCAGCAAGTAGGCTGCAGTTCCAGCTCTGCCAACAGAATGGAGTTAGCTGGTAGGTGCTTTAAGTTTCTCCCTCCTGGGAGATTCTTCTTCCTCCAAAGATGCTACAGCCCCAGCAAGGGGTGTTATACACTCCCTCAGTCCTGGGGGTGATAATTCAGGTGAGCCGTTCCTGGTGTAATAATTTTGAGAAGGTGGGTATTTCACACAGGGATCTTTCCGTAATGGAGACCGTGTGTGTGTGTGTGAGTGTGTGTGTGTGTGTGTGTGTGTGTGTGTGTGTGTGTGTGTGTGTGTGTGTGTGTGTGTGTTCTCCTTGGGAGCTGCATCTCTGTTTACTGAGGTGCTTTTACTCTTTTCATCCCATGCTGAGGCCCTGGTTCAGTGATTGCCAGCCTGCTGGGGAGTAATTTCTAATGCCAGAGAGAGCCGTTTATCTCAGCGGGGGAGAGTGGCATCTTATCTCTGCCATTACCACCGACCCCCCACCACCACTGCCCCCACCTCCGCCATGCCCACCGAGGCCTTGGAGATGAAAAACTGCCATGTGGCACTGAGACAGGTCTTTTTTTTTTTTTTTTTTAACCTTCCATGGATGAAAATGCTGCCAGTCTGCAGAGATGCTGGTCCAGCATATCCTCAGAGTTCTTATTTGTAAAACATCAGCTTTCTAATTGTTCTCTGAGGAGGAGAGTTCTGAGATTTTAACAGATTGCCATCTTGTAGCCTCTCCAGTCTCGATCTACTTTTAAGTTTAAATCTAGCTTTACTTTATTTAAATTAAATGCTCAATTTCACATTTTTACTGTTATCCTAAAAAGAAACACCTTAAAACTTGTATTTAACTATTGATGACCATTACAAGTTTACTTTAAATAGTGGTAAAAGTCCAAATGACTACATTAAAATAATGAGTGAAGATGGACTAAAGGTCTTGTCAACTTTAGTTGTGATAGAGATAGAACTTTAAGTGCATTAACAAACATACTTAATTTCAAATTAAGTTGCTCTAGACTAAAACAATAATATGGGTAGAAAAAACAAACAAACAAAGGTGACTGAATAATCTTTCTAGTGATTTTAATAGATGACAGTGCTGTTAAATATATACTTAATTTACATTCTGTGCTATGTGAACTTTAAAAAAAATAATTTGTATTGAAGTGTTATTTATTATTACATGATGTTGATTCAAATATGCATCATAAATTAACATATGTATATGTTGCTGCATATTCACAATTGAAAGTCCAGCTCTATTCTTCATATAATTATATGATTTACTCACCACACTGAGTATCTGATATTTTAATTATAAACTTTGCAGGCTAGCTTTTGTCCCTAGATTTGTTTCTGCAAATCTGTGACAATGATCTAGTAACAATGATATATTCAGAATAGTACTTCCTAAATGCCACCTGTAAAAACAGCAGGAAAGCAATATAGTGTGGAACAGAACAGCAGGTAAGATGGTGTTTGTGTAAGTGCCAGCTATGTATTTGTTAAAGCTAATGAGGTGTAAAAGGAAGTGCGACTTATGCTCCTCTTGTCCAGTTTGGGGAGGCATGTTGAGGCATAAATCCCAAGAGAGAAGGTTAGAAACTTTCCTAGATTGAGTAAAATCAATGACCAACAGGAAAGAATGGCAATTTTTCCCCTCAAGTAAGCAATAAGTAGGTGCCAATTATTCAAAAAAAAAGTGTGAGTTTATAGTTCTTCAGGGATGCCAATTGCCATGTTTGATAAGGGGACATTTTTTCCTTAATATTTTATTTTAATGCCTAACAATATTGAAAAAAGAGTTACATGTCTTTGTAAAGTTGCTCATTGAAGCTGGGTGATGAGGAGTGTGAGTGATTAGTTTCATTCTTAGAAATAGCAAGTGCCAAACTAGAGCAAAACCTGTTTCATTTCTTAACAGCAGCTGAATCGGGAGATACTGTGTAGTCAAGTTGTATTTTTATCATCTGTTAGCAACATTAGAAATTATCTTGCCTCCTGTCCCAGGAAGATGACTCTCTGTTTATTCCTCATAAAATCAAATATTCAGATATATTAAGATAATAGAAACAATATTAAAACAGAATTTTATAAACCCTGCATGTAAGATTATTTTATTATTTTGAATTTATTTTTATTTTTTTAAAGGTGCAGGCAGGAATGAAGGTTAGTAGGCATATAGGCTGCCAGGAAGAGAGAGGAGAAAGAAACATTTTATTTTACTTTTACTTAGTTTTTCATGGTGGTTGTTTTCCTGGGAAACCAGGACTCAAAAACGGGTACATATGTGACCTGTGCTCCATCTTGGGCAATTAATCTAACCACTGCTCCACTAGGGTATGTAAATTTATCATTTCCCATACATCAGGTAGTCACTCTTAGGAATTTAGTAAGTTATACTACAAAAAAAAATTGTTTGAAATTTTAAATCACTCAGTCGAATATAAAAATTATTTCCTTTCTTTGCTCATGATTCTTAAATTGAACATGAACAATTTATGGAAGCTATTTGTCTATATAAAACTAGTTGCATATTTTGTATGACTTGAAAATGCTTAACTTTGTCCAGTAGACTGACTTACCAGCCTTACTGCATCTATAATACAGTCTAGGCTATGTGAGTCTGAAAACAAAAATGTAAGAGTTTTATAAATCTCTAAAGCTTTACAATACTTCCTCAATTTTTCAATCCTAGAAAATGGGAAGTTGGATTTCCTGATTATAGGAGATGGCTAGGATGGGGAAGCCTCAGTTCTGTTCTTAAGGCTGTTCAAGTAATTGAACCAACTCGGTTCCCCAAATTATCTAATACAATCTTATTTATTAAGCTAATTTATAATAGATATTAATCACATTATAACATACCTTTACACAGCAACACAAGGTTATTGTTTGACTATAACTGAAAAAAATAACCATAGCCAAGGTGACACATAAACCTAAATAGCATGACTGTCATTTCCTTCAAGGTCAGAACAGATTATATTTTCTTTAAGAAGTAGCTAAATGAGATGGATGACTTGTGTAGAGAAACTGTAGAATGAAAAACAAAGTTTTGGCTTCCTACAGATTTCCTTCATTTTCTTTCTTCCTTTTCTTCCTTTCTTTCTTTCTTTGCTTTTTTTTTTTTTTTTTGGCAATAATCATTCTTTGGAAGACCACATAGGTGTGGATGTATCTTTATTTTGTTTTATTTCGTATTATGGAAAAATGTTTGCTGTTAGCTATCTACTGTAATGCATGAAATAATACAATAAATGCCAGTGTACCCTTCTCCCACTTCAGAAACTATCAACATTTGTCCAATCTATAAAATATGCTTACAATATTTTAAAAGACTAGAATGTACTCCTGTCTAAACTTGAATTTCAATTGATGAAAGGCCTGAGCATACATGTTTGAAAGAATAGCAGTTGTTTTTCATTTCAGCTGAAGGAATAGATCTTTTAATAAAAGATGGTCATATAACCTGAAGAATTTTTTTCCTTCTCTGTCCCCCTAAAAAACAGTGGAAATTTATAAAACCACTATTTAATGAACATATGTAACTTTCCTACCCAATAATAATATATCAAGGAAATAAATACTAAATAATTGCAATAGTAATAACAATCAAGTATAGATAGTAGGTGTGATATGACTTTACAACTTTTAAAGTTATATAATTAAAAAAAATATGAAAATAGTCCTTTTAACAATATGCAAAAATATGGGTAGTGTTCAATTTTGGACTGAAAAGTAAGGTGAGAAGGAAGACAAGAAATTTACTTATTTATCCTTTGTAAGTTCTCAGTCTAAAGCGCAGTTGATGAAATGGTGAAATGCCACATTGCTTCGAGTTAGTGCAGTATTGCTTTAATGCAAAACTCATGCTCAATTGCCATTTTCCCTCTGAAGATTTAAATGAGCCGATGGATTCTGAAAAATGTATTTGCACCTCAAGTCTAACAGAGTTATGGTGTTAACAGCCATTGAGATCTCTTTATTTTGTACCAGAACTAGATATATTAGAATCCATGTGGAGGGAGGGAAGATGCCTTAAAATTATTTAGTAACAGAAGTGAATGCCACATGATTATTACCCCTGTCTTGGAGAAATATGCATGCTAATGTATTCATTATTGATTCTTTCTCTGTAGGACTCCTGCTTTGGCTCATTGCTCATTTTAAATGGCTCAATAAGTCACAAGAGTTGTCATTGCTTCCTCGCTTAGCTTTACATCATTTGTTTACAGCATCTGCTCAACAATAGCCTGCTTTATGGATGAGTGCCTATAGATTGAGAGGATTTAATGCATAATGCAGGTGTATATTAAATATGTTGCACATATGTCATGACCACAGTGGAATTGTTTGGAGACAGCTGTAGACGATGGTGCATCATTTTATTCTATATCTCAAAGGCTTAGCATAGTGCCTGAAACATAGTATGCACTACTTGAATGTTTGTTGAAAAGATGGATGTGAAAATAATGACTAATTTAAAATTTTTTAAATGCAACTAACATTTATGTGAAACTCTACAAATGCATTGCATGGCTGTCTTCTGCTACAATGCTCTATAATTCCTTCTTTGCCTATCAAATCCTCCCAAAAGTACTGACTCCGTCCTCTTACTTTCCATAAAACTTACTTGATCATTTTATCAAAAGTTATTCTTTTCATTGACTAATCAATTTTCACTTTACAATAACGCAGTTGGAGAAAGGAGATACAAACAGATGTTGCATTAAATAATAATATATGAAAAGTAAAAACAAATCAATGTGATACTAAGTATATCCTGTGATTTACTACTTTATTTTTGCAAGGAAAGGTTCAGGCAGACAGGAAAACAAAGGTGGAAGCAGCACTTTATGTTTTATTTAATTGTTCACACTGGTTGCTCCCCCTGGCCCCAGGTCTTGAACCCAGGACGCTGGGATGCATGTGGGACCGCTTCCTGGGTGTGCTAGGCCACTAGGCAACCAGGACATACACAAATTCTTAAATATTATAATATCAATGTTTGGACTCAGGTTTTGTGCATTAAATGTAAATAAATCACTTCACCATTATTAGCAACTCATTGCCAAATTATCAATATTTTTAAGGTTGTTTTACCCCAATAATCATTAAGTAAAACCAAGTCACAATTGAAAGAAAGAAACAAAGATGTATTTTGTTGATCAGAAAAAGAGACAGGAGCTAGGACTCTAAAGGCCATTTGGAGGAAAAAGGAATGAGACAGGGTCTTTTTAAACTCTAAGTGGTGGAAGAAGGTAGTCCAGGGTGGAGATAAGGCAGAGAAACGATTTATACCTTGTCAGTATTCTGAGAAGTGGGCAGAGGGGTGGGGAAGTGTGGTTGCATCAATTTTTTCTCCGTATAAGGTTTTCCCTGGATCTGCCGTGGTTTAAGAGATGTGACTTTTTTATGCTAATGAAGACAAGCCAGTTAAGGACTTGGGAACACAAGGAATTGCACAATTGTCCACTATTCTGTAGTCTTCTGTGTTCCTCTCTCTCTTCTTCTGGATATCTAGAATATATTCCCATAACCTTGGTGGTATATTGTGCAGTTTCCGCAACTGGAAAAAAGACATAACTAAGTAGCAGGTGTTTATTAGACAAGAGGACCACTGTAAGGGAAGGGACTAGGGGAGCTAGTTGCTGTATTTCGTGACACCATGAGTTGAAGATCCTCCTTAGGCATTGTATGAAGATGATACACAGCAAGTTCTCATCATGATACAAATCTGTTTGAGCAAGGAAACTGTAGTGCTAAAAAAATCAACATTTTTTTCTCCATTTATTTTAATTATTTTTTGCATTATATATATATTTGAAAGGAAATAAGTTTTATGATTCAATTTATTATATCAACTAGCAGAGTTTGATGTATTTATACCTATTTTTATTAGAAAGGTAACACTGAAGTCATAGTAATCAGTTGTTCAGAGACAAAATGAATGATAGTGAAGTCATCATTATCAATAAATAAATTTCTTCTTTTAAATAAATTGGAGCAATCATTAGTTCTCTCACAACTCTTCCAGAACTGTTGTGTTAAAATCCTCTATAAATTGCTTCTAAGAACTATCTACTTCTTCAAGAAGGCTGAAATATGCTGCTCGAATTATTATTTTTTTTCTTTTAAGGAAAGGTACAAGCAGGAATGAAGGTGAATAGGCAGCCAAGCAGAAAGAGAGAGGAGAAAGAAGCATTGCATTTTATTTTTATTGAGTTGTCCACATAGGTTGTTTCCCCACTGGACCTGGGGCTTTAACACAGGAGTATGTGGCCTTCATTCTTTTTGATCACGATTGACTTAGTCGCTACATCATCTGGGCATACCTGAATTAATTTTACCAAAAATGTCAGTGTAAGGATAAACAGCGTAACATTTATTTACTTATCCATTCAACCCATAAATATTTCTTGATATGTTTGTTCCAGGGGGAAATATCTTTTATTTCTTGTCCATCTCTGCACCACCATTGGGTCAACATGCCTTCCCAACCCAAATCCCAAACCCTACCTGACTTGCTCTTGGAAAAAGCATTACTGAGCTGACATTGAGATTCTGGAGACAGGAAACAAGTTGTAGAGGAAAGTTTTGATTTGTTCAGTAAGTACTGTGATCCAGATATCTTACACACCAGTCTTGGATCAAGGTCCTCTATCACCCAGGTCACTTATGTATTTCTCATCCTAGATTTCTAGTTGCCACTGGAGGAACTCCAGAGGTCCCATGAGTTTCCTTCTTCTGGGAAAATCAAAGCGGCAGCACCTCATATCTAATTCCAACACTCACTGTGTGGGCCCTAACAGTACAATTCAGCCCATTCTCTCCTTTGCCTTTCATGAGGACCACTTCTACCTTCCCACACAGCTGAAATCTCATAGTATTCTTTGCAAGCTCCATTTGTGTCCTGTTTGCCTTCCTACATTCCTACATTCCGCCCATTTGCACCAAGCCAGGACTGGCGAAGGGCATCCTATATGGTGTCAAAAAACAAAAAGCAACAAAAACCACAGATAATAAGGGGCAGGAGTCAGGGTTCAACTGTGCAACCGTGTAAGAAAGGGGTGTAGACCTTTGACTCTCCAGTTCTCTCAAACAAAGCATGCTGGAGTAGACTGGCCACTATAGGCCTGGGTCTAAGGTCTAATGCATAAAGCTCCTCGGTTTCAAGGGCACCAGGCGGATGTTCGTACAGGTTCAGAGTCGCCAATGTTGGTCATGTAGCAAAGTCATGGATAGAAGTATATTTAAGTACAGGGGCTCCAGCAGGTAGGAGATCTCTAACAAGTAGCAGATGCTCTTGATGATTCCAATGGTAAATAAGGTAAAACACTCAGAATTACAGGTCCTTCAGTAAAACTGTAGCAATAGTAATTTCTACAACTATTGCATTCTTTCAAGTTTAGAAATACTCATTTCATGAGATGGCTAAAAATAATTATTATTGAGGTTTTTCATAAGATTACAAATAAGGTGTTGAAGATTTCTAAAAAGATATTTAAATTACCATGAGTTTTAATTGGCTTGTTCACTTAGGAATCACAAGTTCACACTACTTTACAAAAGCAACGAGATCATAAAAATAGAAATCTCCTAAATGTCTTCCAATCTAACTTCCCCATTAAGATTAACTCTCATACCCATCATTTACCTTTTCATTTTCCTCATGATTCTGACTTTTTAGCTCTTATTCCTGTCATTCAGGTAATTGTTTAGATCATATTCTCAACCAGATGGATCTGGTCGTAAGATTGTGTGTGGTGGGCAGAAGCTTTAGTATTTATAATACAGACTTTATGAAGTAGAAAAAGCAGATAAGGTAAAACAAAAGATTTCCTATATTGCACTTTCAGGGTAAGAGAATGACTATCTAAAAAGGAATAACACTTCCTTGCTAAATCTGATATCGTCCTACATAGTTTAAAAACCATTATTACGACTATAGAATCTTAGTCATTTTACTTTGCTTTTACAAATTTTGTATTGATCAGGGCTCTAAGACATTGAGTGCTACAACATTATTCCAAAAGAAGGAAGCTGAAGATGAGGGACAAAATCCGTCCTGCTAAAGATAAGTAATACCTTCAAACGTTATTTATGGAAGAGACATTTGGCATAATTGGTATCTAATTGCAGTAAGTTTATTTGTTCTTTGAAACAGTAGATGCAGGAAAAAGTTGCACATAGGCTACTATAGCCTTGTTTTTTCCTTTCATACAGTAAAAAGGTTTTTATTAAGTACATACAATTTTAATTTGTCAAATTAACACAAAATATTCTTTAAAAACAACTTCAAAGACTAACACAAAATATTCTTTAAAAACAACTTCAAAGACCTGAAGAACGTTTCCATTCAGAAGATCAAACAATTCACCAATTCCCCTCTTTTTAAGAGTACTCCAACTTACTTTGAAGAATTTGAAACCGATATTTATCTTTTTACTACCAGTTATATAATCTATTTCACCCACCATCTTGTAAAATGAAATAAATAACAGCCAGAATTTATTTAACCACATGGTTCTTTAAGATAGTATTTTAAATATGACTAGACTACAGACTATACTTAGCAGTGGTATGTACACTAAGAGAAATAATTATGGAAAATTATCACAATAAGGTTTACAGGGTTGAAAAAAGGATGGTCTCTGGGTATGAGGGAGAGAGGGAAAAGTGAGAAAAGGAAGCAAGCCTGTTATTCACTAGACTAGTATTGCTGCCAATATCTCTGTTTTGTCCTGTTAATAATTGTGCTATGCAATTTGATGCTTCTTCATTTAATGCATATATGAGTTATGTCTTCTTTATGAAATTACCCTTAATCATGCTACAATGTCCATTTCTGACTTTTGCTATCTTCTTTAGTTAGAAGTTTTTTTGTTTTTGTTTTTTTTAACTATTTGGCAGTGGGATTATCTCCCAACTATTGAGCCTATGTTTATTGTTTGAATGGATATGTGTGTCCTGAGTGCAGGAGAAAGTTGGATTATGTTTTTTAATCTGTTCAGTCACTATGTGCCTTTTGATTGATGAGTTTAACCCATTAACATTTAGGATGAATATTGATATATGACAGTTTATTGCCATTTTGTTGTTTTCTCTGTGTTGTTATAGGCAATATCTTTGTTCTCTTTTCTCTTCTTCAATAATTTGAAAGCAATTATGTTTTTGTTTATTTCTATTTTAATTTTATCCCCCTTAACCCCAAAGTTATGTTTTGAGGTTACCCTGTGTTTGTGTAAGTTTTTTTGCTGACAACCTGTTTAACTTGAAAGCAAGTTAATCTTGAGCTCATTCTAACCATCCACAATTTTACTCATTTCTTCCCCACATTTTATATTTTTGATGTCTTTCTGCTTTTATGTGGGGATTCTTTTGATTTTAAAGAATTTCCTTTAAGATTTCCTTGTAAAGCTACTTTTGTGGTAACTTATTCCTTTAACTTTTGCTTGTCCGTAAAGCTTTTTTATCATTCCTTTAATCCTAAGTGATAATTTAGCATGTTAGAGTATCTTTGGTTAGAACTCCTTCTATTTCAGCATTTTGAATACATCATAACACTACTTTCTGGCCTGCAAAGTTTCAGTTGAAAAATCTGCTGACAATTTTATGGGGCCTCCTTTATATGTAACTCATTTTTCTAAAGCTGATTTTAAGATTCCCTCTTTATTTTGTATTTTGACATTCTAATGTGATGTGTCTTGGTTTAGGTCTCTTTGAGTTTGTTTGCGTGGAACTCAGAGCTTCCTGGTTCTTGAGTTCTGCTTCCCTCCTCAGGTTTGGGAAATCCTTAGATACTATTTCTTTAAATATAATTTCTGCCTCTTTCTCTTTTCTTCTGGAATTCCTTTGATGCAAATGTTGTTCGTCTTGAGGTTATGCCATATATCTCTTATGCTGTCTTTGTTTCTTTTGTTTTCTTTTTCTCTTTGTTTGTGCCTTCCACTGTCTTATCTAATAGCTTACTGATTCTACTAGAGGCTACTTCTAGCTCACTGTGGAGCCACTTTATTGTGCATTTTAACTCTATAAATCTGTTTTGAACTGCCTCATACTTTCTCTATCTTTGTTGTACTTCTCTTATTGTTCCTCCATTGTGTTTTTGATTTCAGTGAGTAACATTTAAGCTGTTGCTTTAAAGTTTTCATCTGGTAGTTTACTTAAGTCTAATGCTTTCTAATTTTCCCCTTAGTCCATAGTTTGGTGCATATTTCTCTGTCTCTTCAATCTGTTTGGCATTCTGTGTTTATTTATATTGGTTAGGCTTTCCCAATGTTAAGACCTTGTGTCAATATATCAGATTGCACAGAATTTAATTAAGTGTTGGTTTGAAATAGTGGACTTCCTTTAGCTGCATGATCTCAGCACTCATTGGGTTTGTTAAAGCTCTCGTCTAAGTCTTATATTGAGCCCTGATAGTTCAGTCTACAGTGTTGGAGTTGGGGCAAGGAATGCAGAGCCTTTCACCGGTCACAGTCATGAGCAACAAAATCCAAGAAGAAACACCCAAGAGTTGTGGGACTGAGCCACAGTCCCAACAGAACTGACAGAAGAGAAATAGAGAACCAGTAACTGATCTTAAAATAACTCATCCCTTTTGAAAGTCCCTCAGTTCTCCAGAAGAGTGAAAGTTCCAGCAGGAGATGATAAATAAGCCTTGAGGAGGCCTGGACTTGAAATTTCATAAATAACAAAGCAGATAGGAAGCTGTTTAGCTGTAGCCCCAGGCTTGGAGGAGCTGTTGTCTTGATGGAGCCCTTCCAATTATTTTTTCCTACGAGCTAAGTAGAATAGAATGCTCCTTGCTAGGAAACTGTCAAGAATCTATGCTTGTGTTTCTGACCTGTCTGTCTTTGGTATACCTAGGATAGACAGCCTTGAGCATCAAGAGTTCTATAACAGTGCATTCATGGCAGAGATGGTACATCTAGGGGCTTTCCTATAATGGAAGCTTTTAGTGCCTGCACTGTGAGGAAACAGCGTTCCTTTCATAGGGAGATTAGGGTTCTTTAAATTCCACACCAAGATCCCCAGCTCAGTGACTGAAAGCCAATTCCCAGGAATGGGGGTGCTTACTGAGGGAGAAACTCCTTCAGCTCCAGAAGTGTTGGTTTCACTGGAACCTCTCCTTGGTCCTGGAGTCTCCAAAGAGGGTGATGTGGTGCTATGACAGGTTGGCGTCTATCATTTATGGAGGCATGGACCCTTTCTTTGTGAATATTGGTCCTGTTTCTTTTCCAATATCACAGTTGCCAAATAAGTGGTGTTTTTTTTGTTTGTTTGTTTTATTTTGTTTTGGTGGTGCTGTGTGGAGAAGGCAAGCTTGAGATTTTAACAGTCTTCTGTCTTGGAGCCAGATCACACCTGATTCTATAGAAATAATTTTTGAAAAATGTGAATGAGCTATGCAGAGAAGCAATAATATTGAACCAATGTAAAATGTGGCTATACTTTTATATACAGGGGTGATTTGTTTGGGAATCATTAGCTGAATCTGCAGGGTATTTCTCCTCAGCAGTAGATTCTGAAATTCAAATAAAGATGCACATATTAGATTGTGCTTTATGAATAGTCAGTGTTCAGTTAAAAGCATCCAACAGAATTAGTGTAGGATCAGTCTTAGCAGTTTCCTAAGATTCTTGAACCATATGAACCATTTTAACAAAGCAGTAGTTTTCCTTATATACACAGAGACCCAAGAGTTTATTTTTGTTATGAAAACGGCTTAGCTTGATAAGTATAATAAAAGTATGATGGCCAATCAGTGGATAGCATTAACAAAAAAGTGAAAGTACTTCTTTTGCTACTCTTTTTGCTAAATGTTTATGGAGTTGGATGGAACAGAGGAAAACTGGGAAATGGGGAGGTCTAAGTCTCTCATACCAGTTATAAGCCTTTAGCCCATATAGAAAATCTATTGAGAAATGTTTGCTTTCTCCTTGAATGACTAAATAGTACAGACCTTGTGGATAAAACAGAAGCTTAAGCAAGAGTCTAGATTTTGATTAATAAGGAAGCTGTCTGATATGGCTAACAAATTTTATCTGGAAGTGAGTTTTGTCTTTATCTTTTAGAACTAATTGCAAAATAGCTTGCTAGAAATATACAGAGATGTTAGTTACAGTGAATTACATCCTATCTCTTAGTCAATGACATTTATACAAAGGGAGTATATAAAATAGGTTGGCTTTTTCTGCTAGATTGCAGATAGAGTTGACTGAAATTAAAAGAAACAGGTGAAAGCACACGCAACAGAAATAAATCAAGTGTCGTATATAATTAGTGCAAGTAACTAATTGAAAATTGAACCAGTGCTAGAATAAATTAAATCCAGCATCCTTCTTTGTACATCAGTAAAACGGTACAATAAAAATAACTCTTTGGAGGATTAATAATTAGAAAATTTAACAGCACATGGTACTTAAAATCTCAGCATTTTGAAAAATCATTTCATAATAATCATCAAGGTTTAAACCTGCTTATTTCTAAGTATTAACATATTGTTAGTTCAGAGAATAATGGTAAATAAATTAATACTCATGTTAGCAGAAATGCCTTTTGTAAATAAGAATTTAGATAGACCCCCCAAAAAAACACAAAACTATAATATTTTGGTATTCAACTTCAGAGAAAGGAAGGAAAATCAGTATAGATCATTTTTAACAATTTGATTATTGATTGTGATTATTTTCAAGGCAAAACTATTTTTTTTTTCATAAGGAACCCATGGTTTATAGAGCTAAAAAAATTAAGATTGCCATTAGACTAAAAGTATCTGGAGTAACAAATCCATTTTTTGTTTTGTCTTCTTTTTCTATGTTTTAACTTAAATGAAAACACTCGACACAGGGCTGACTGTGAGGTGTATGATCTCTCTTAACCCTTTGGAAAAGAAATTGTGAAAATGTGCTTGGACTATATATTGTAGAAACCAACACACATGGAAACTGTATGTTTGTTATAAATTATAGTCTACTTCAGCATCTTTTCAACTGTCACAAAGTTGTATGTTTTATAATGATCTTGATCATTGTTTATTTTTCACAGCATGCTACAAATTTTTATTTGCTAGAGGATATTCCAAACTTGACTTTAGGAACACCATGTATATAATGCATAATCCTATTTTAAATGTTCTGCAACATCATTGCTTTTTATTATTAATATTATTAATATTACTTTAATGATAAAATATTTTTTTGAAGTTAGGAACAATCATTTGTTCTTCTTTCTCTTTTGTGATATATTAAGGAGCTTTTCTGTAAGGTAAGATTTGCAATATTAAAGAGCATTAAAATGTTTTTACTTTCTTCTTGTCTGTTCTCATAAAAAATAATGTGATAGCAAAATATGAGATTAAACCAAAATAAAATACTTCCCATATTGGAATAATCAACAAGGATACAATAAATGTTTCTTGGATAAAATGCTGTATTAGTGAAATCTTTATACCCATTAATTTTTCAGAAACCTAAGGACAAATACTAATTAGTCTAATTTTAGAAGTTTATCATAATATATTTTGACTTTTCATGTGAAATCATATAGTTGAAATTATATTTTTCCTTGTTGGGGATTATTAAACTATAGCCTTGGATAGCTTTTAAAATAAAATGCTAAAAACTTATGATTTTTAGAGTGAGAATAATATTATTTATCTTATGGTATTATGATTAAAATTTAGTAACCAGGAATGATCTCTTTATAATGACAGCATAGACAGCTCCAAATACTTGTCCTCAACAGAAAAATTTCAAAACAAGCAAAACTGCCAGAACTAACTTTTTGAGTATTCTGTGATAACTATCAAAGGTATGTAAGGCAAGTAATAAAAAAGGCAACATAAAAATTAGGAAAGTTTTGAGGCACTTTTACTCATCTTTGTTGCATGACTCCCCAGGCTTAGTTGTGGCCTTAAATATAACAAACTATGCTTCTAGAGGAAGAAGAGATGACCTTATTCAGAAATTATCATGTACAAGTGTTCCAAGCTGTAACTGGGCTACCCGGGAAAATGATGTCATGTGCTGATCTCTGTTTTATCTATGTAACTCACTAAGGGCAGAAAGTCACAGGCATTGTTAAAAAACACTATAAAATGAATGAAAAACCTGTATTTCCTAGAGGTAAAAGTTACAGTTGAAATATAAATATAAGCTGCCTAAATATAAATAAGAAAGACTGGGAAGAGAATTTCTTTGGGAAATTAGGGCATTTAAAAGAGTCCAAGCATACTGGGGAATTTCGAAAGTTACATGCATGCATAGAGCAGGATGTATTTGTTCAGAAAGGAGTTAGACTCACCCTAGGCTTATACTTCTTCCTGATCTCCAGAGCTAGCAGAAAGTGTACAATAACTGAAAGGAAAAATTCATTAGAAGGAATCAACAGCTGCTATCAGCATGTAAAGAGAATCACTGAATTCAATGACTTCAAATTTGAAATTAACCTGTTTGAACTACAGAAACAAAAAAAGAATGAAGAAAAGCGAACAGAGCCAAAGAAGGAAATGTGACCTTCCCAGACAAAGTAGAGTTTGTAACCAGTGTACATAGAAGAAATGCTTTAAAAAATTATTTGGGCTGAAATAAAAGGATAATCAACAGAATAAAAATGTTTAGAGGAGATACTTTGTAAACAGAAAAAAAAAGTATATGTTTCTAGTTTGTGACTCCATTTTATTTTTTATGTTGTTTAAAAGGTGTTACAAGGAAATAAAAAATGGTACAATGCAAAAAATAAAGCACACACATAAGAAATATAAGAGCCCTGTAACACAAAAGTGAGGGACGAAGAGATATAACATAACCTGAACACAAGCAGCAAAAATATAGATGCTAATTTTTCTTTATCAATTTTTGCTTTTAATATAAATTGATTAAGCAGTCCAATCAAAAGTCTTAGTTTTTCAAAAGAATTTTGCTTTAAGTCTAACTAAATACTGTCTGTAAGAGTGTCACTTTAGATATAAGGACACAAAAAAGTTGAAAGTAAAAGAATGGAAATAGTTACCAAAAGATTGAGGTGGTTACAATAATGTTAAGCAAAATAGAAAAAAATCTAAATTCATTTCAGAAGGCAATAGCGAGCAATTTTCTTATACATATATGTATATGTGTAACATATACATACATATAAAATACATAAAATAAAAAAGTCTAAAAATATGTAAAGCAAACACAATAATAATGACTTTAATATCCCACTTTTGATAAAAGGTAAAATATCTCCTCTGAAGATAAATTAGAAAATAGGAAACTTAAACAGCATTGCAAAACAACTAGACCTAACAGACATAGGAAACACTCTCCCTAACAATGAAAGAATTCACATTATTCCTAAATGTACATGGAACTGTCTCCAAGACAGACCACAAAAGCAAAATAATTCTCATTTTACTGTAAAAGACTGAAATCATACAAAGCATTTTTTTCCTCCACAATTAATAGTAACTAGAAATGAATCTCAGGAGAAAAACTAGAAAATTCCCAGATATGATTGAAAATAACATACTGTCAAAAACACAAAAATCAAAGAAAAAAATCTCAGTGGATATTAGAAAACATTTTGAAATGAATGAAAGCAAAAACTTATGAAAGAACTGAGTGTAAGCGAGAGAGAGAGAGAGGAGAGAATTAATAAAACTAAAAGTCACCTCCTTGAGAAGATAAAATTGAAGTCTTTACCTAGAACAAAGATTAAATAAAGACATAAATAACTAAAATCAGATATAAGGGTGGGGACATTAATGTATACTGTATCAACAATTAAAGAAAATCCAGAAGATTGCTTCCTTGATGAATTCTTCTCAATACTTAGAATAGAGTATATTAAAATCCTCAAACTCATCCACAGGAGAAGTGGGGGGTGATGTTTCCTAACTTATTCTTTAAGACTCTGTATCAAAACTAGGTAAAGATAGCTCCCAAAAAGAAAGTTACAGTCTGATATACCTAATGAATATACATGTACATATCCTTACAAAATAGCAAATGGAATTGAAGAACACATTAAAAGATTAAGCACTATGAACAAGTGGGATTTATCCCAAGAATCTAAGCATCTTTTGACATAAGATAATCAGTTCATATAATACACCTCAGTAAGGGGCGTAAGGAGCAAGGAAACAAATACATGGTCATTACAACTGATTTAGCAAAATCTTTTAATAAAACTTAAGACATTTTCTTGTTAAAAAGACTCAGAAAACTTGGAATACAAGGGGGTTTTCCAAACATAGTAAAGTATATTTATTTAAAAAAAATCCACAACTAACATAATACTCAATGGGGATAAATAAAATTTTACAGTAATACCAGAACAAGACAATGATGCTCAATCTGACCACTTTTCTTCAATATTTTACTGGGCATTCTTTCAAGAATAAATAGGTAGAAAAAGAAATAAAAGTCATCCAAATCAGAAATAGATAAGATCAGCTATATTTGGAGATATAATGATTTTATATGAGATGATTAGTTTTATGTATCAGCCTGACTGGGTTATAGTATCCTGCTATTTAATCAAATACTAATATAGATGTTGCAGTAAAGGTATTTTATAAATTAATATCTACATAATTTGACTTCAATTATTTATTCAATAATGATAGAGGACTTCATCTAATCAATTGAAAGTCTTATAAGCAAATAAGTGCTAAGGTTTCTTGAAAGGCAGGGAATGCTGCTTCAAGACCGGGAATTAAATCTCCCATAGAATTCTAATCTGTCCAAGAGATTTCAAAGTCACAGTCAGCTCTCACAAACATGAGCCAATTCCTTAACACATAACTCTGGCATTTTGTTCTACTCAAGCTTTCTAATGATTAGATGAAGTTCACTCACATATCCACATTATGGAATGCAATATGCTTACTCAAAGTTTACCAATCTCATTCAGTAACAATGCCCAAGTTAGTACATACATTAAAACACACACACACACACACACACACTTGATGTAAAGATCTCATGTCGTCCACTAAATAGATTTTGGTACTAGGAATTGAAGGGTTGTTGTAGCAAACATCTAAAAATGCAAAGTAGTTTTAGAATTGGAGAATGGGTTTGTGCAGGAAAAAAATTTAAATGCCTGATAGAAAAAGATTTAAATTGCCTTGAATCAACTTTTAGCAGAAATATGCATGTTAAAGGTAGTTGACATACCATCTAAAACTGGACTACTATTTTTTTTTCATGTTTCCTGACTGTCTCATTGTTTTAATATGTTAATGTCGACCCATTTTTAGTAAACCAGGACTGTCTTTAACGAGGGGCAAAAATGACAGTTGAATTGTCCCGGGCACAGTCTGTTGAGGGGCTCTATAAGCAACTGTCCTTGTTAAAGACAGCCTGTCACCAGGCAATTACTGCTGTTCCTGACCCCTCTGAGGAAATAAGAGTGCAGAAAAAAGAATCCTAATCACCACCCCCCGCAACACACACACACCCTACTCTTCAAAAGGAGCAGCCCACTGAAGCATGGTCCAGTTGCAGATAAGCACTATCGGGGATATTTCTGTCACTATGTGGGTTATCTCTAACACTGTGGGAGTTATGTCTGGCACTGTGGTGGTTATTGGGCATTTCTGACACTGGGATGGTTAGGCTTATGTTTTAGGCAGGACATTTAGATCAGAGCTTACAGAGTCATCAAATTTTGTTTTCACCTTAGGTGCCAAAATTCCTTGTACCATTCTGGCCATTTGTGTGAAGTTCATTTAGACTATGTATCAGTACTCTGCAATCACCCATGGGCATTGTAGAATACTTGCTTGTTACTGGCCTAACTGCTCTGCTCCTATCAGATTGCTCTGCCTCCTCCCCATTCCTTAATCAATAACAAATACCCCACCCATTTTTTGCCATCCCAATATCCTGTTTTTGTCTCAAGGGAACTAGTTTTACCATCTTGAAGACTTCATTGACTTTGTATATTTAGTAACTTATACAGGGTACTTACCTAATAAATAGATCTAAAAGGTGTTTATTTTCATATTTTAAAGGAATAAAAGGAAGCCATATATATTTCAATGTAAATGAGACTAAGCAATTATCTGAACATTTTAAATTTACTTACTTTATAGTCTTTGTAAAGTTCTGGAGGTTCCCAAATCACTTCTACTTCTCACATTATCTATAAATTTGGGGGTAACCGAGATCACAGTCAAGTTCTATTATTCATTAGAAGTATTCAAAGAGCTCAGAAAGGCATTATACTCATGGTTATAGTTCATTACAACAAAGGTATGTTAAAATCAGAAAGGATTCACATAAGGAAGAGTTCAGGAGTCATCAAAACATGGAGCTTCTAGTTATCCTCTCCCAGTGAACTTTGGAGACAGCACCGATTTCTTCCAGTGATGACTTGTAACAATAGAGAATATCACCAATCATGGAATCTCACCTGAGTCTTAGTTCCATAATGTTTTTGAAACTCAGTCACATTGACATAATTCACGTCTCATGTGGCTGAATTTAGACTCCATTCTCTTCAACAGCTGAGATGATACCCTGTGATCCAAGGACCCCCACCATAAACCACATTGTTATTATAGATTATTAGGGTATTATAACAACTTCAAATGAATAAAGCCACTCTTATTAGGCAGAATATTCCAAAAGTTTAGCATTTCAGATTAAGCTGTAGAATCCTTTATGTAATTTATATATCAGCATATAATGCATTAAAAAGAATGCAAATTATATAAATGCATATAAGTATATAAATGTATAATCTAACCTATTTAAAGAAAATTGGATCCTCATTTCTCAATTTATAAAATTAAACTGTTCATAAAGAGATAAGTAAAAATTTGAATATCAATGAAATTTTTTATCTCCATAAACATTTTTTAGAAAGTAATAAATGAAAACTGAAAAAAAAAAACAACTAGTTTCATGCTTGTCTGCCTTCCATAGAGCAGGACCTCTTGTAACAGTAGCATTTCACAGACAGTAACTCAACGTAGATTTTATTGGAGGAGTGTTAAGAACCTTGTCTAACTTGTGTGTATTGGTGTATCAGAAAATGAAGAAATGTAGTTACAACTTCACAGTCCATTGCTCAATTGTTTTGGGAGTGTGGAATTGGAAAAATAAAATTGACTTCTAGAAAATTTTGCAAAACTAGGAATGATTAAAAGTATGCTTGCAGATCGTTTTCAAAAATAGTTTTGTAAGTTCTATTACTCTACTATATTTTGCTGATTTC
Organism: Solenodon paradoxus; assembly: GCA_004363575.1. Lineage (NCBI taxonomy): Eukaryota > Metazoa > Chordata > Mammalia > Eulipotyphla > Solenodontidae > Solenodon > Solenodon paradoxus. Next base: position 87,301 of record RJWH01001409.1, on the reverse strand, counting down.
CATCATGATACTTCTGTTGCTCTCTCAAAATAGGTAAAAACAGTGACTTTCATTATTATGGAAAGAGTATAAAGTTAAAAAAATGGGACATGTACTTGTCCAAACAAAACTTTGTCTCTAATTTTTGTTTACTAACAGAAAAAAATGTTTTATTTTACAGTTGCTTTTTATTGCACAATATAAATAGTTTTATGATTTTAATATATTTTATTTAAAAAAATCAACTCACTGGTGAGTATATCAGAAATGTCTATTCATGTGGAATGAAGAGGCTACATTATTGATGTGACTTGCTTTATGCATCAAGAAGAGAAAATAAAGTGCAAGTAAACTATCCATAGGTAATATGCATCAGCAGTAAATGAAAGAATATTCAAGAATAACTTTCATCTTTAAAGCAATTCGGGTTTTTAAACAGTCATACGCTAGACAAATAACATAAAATATATACTAGATAGCTTCTTTTAATTTGTCCTTCTTGGAGCAAACATAAACATATACACACACAAATAAATACAGGCATGCCTCGTTTTATAGCATTTCAAGATACTTCATTTTTTCACAAATTGAAGGTCTAGCACACTATTAAGCAAGTCAATCAGTGCCAGTTTGCAATCATTGTATGCTCACTTCATGTCTCTGTGACACGTTATAGCAATTCTTGTAACATTTCAAATTTTTCATTTTACTGTATCTGTTAGGGTGATTTTTTATATTACTCTTGTAGTTGTCTGGGGGCACGATGAACTACACCGTTATAAACCCACAAACTTAATCGATAATTGAGTGTCTGACCACTCCACCAACTGGATGTTCCCTGAACTCTCTCTTTCCTCTGGCCTCCCTATTCCCTGAAGTATAGCAATACTGAAACTGGGCCAATCAATAAGCCTTCAATGGCCTGTAGTGTTCAGTTGAAGGGAATCGTCTCACGTCTCTCACTTTAAATCAAAATGTTGAAGAACATTGAAGAATATTGTATGGATTTCACTCCTGGTAATTATAGACATATAAAACAAACAAGTAAAATCAAACAAAAAAATAGATATTTACTCTATAAGATCAAATTAGAGGTCTCCAGAGAAGAAAAGGAAGGTGGGCTAGGAAAATTAGGTAAAAAGGATTAATTATATGATAAAGGAAAATAGAGGACTTTTAGTGGTGAACACAGAGTAGCATATATACAGATGTTAATTTATGATGATACACACCTGAAACAAATTACATTGCCATACAAAGTCATTTCATTAAAATTTGTTTAGAAATCATTAAGCTCAGTGATTAAAGCATGTCAAAGCTTAGGCCAAAGTTAGACAACTTTTGCAGAATAGTTAGCCAGTAGTAAATGAAAAGGAAATGTTTTGGTAGGAAATCAAAAGTGGCACTCATGAACGCGCTAATGATAAGAAAAAGAAAAAGCCTTTTATGTTGATGTGGAGAAAGTTTTAAAATGAAGACTCTTCACAAGTGGAATCTTAACGATCAAATATTGGAAACCAAAGGAAAAATATAAGCGTTAATTTCATTTTCTTTGAAATAAAAATAATTGTATTTTCAAAATATGTATAATATCTATTGCTCAGACATCTTATAAATGAATGAAAATGAAAAGAGAAAACATAAAGATAATAAATAGAATAATACACTGAAAAACTGATATTTATTTAAAGCTTTTAATTTTGCATGGCACTTTAACATATAACATCCTTTTGGTCTTCACAGCACACTTGCTATTAAATCTTACCAAAATACAAAATACATAATGAAAGAAAATTTTTTAAGTATTCATATTTTACTGATGACATACTGAGTTTCAGAGTTTAAGTAATGAATCTAAGATCACTCAACTAGATAAGAAATATACCAGGACTTAAACACAAACATTCCTCTGAAAGTTCATCTTTATCTATTAAGCAAAAATACCTTTATCATGCTTTTGAATCACTTAATCAATACCACTCATCATGAGAGAAAATTGAGATTTGTCTGTGTTAGGGATCGTTAGTCTACCGGTCTTTTATTCATTGAGTCAGACAAATACTTTTTCCAGTATTAGGAAATTCATTGCAATATATATTTATCATGACAAAAATAAAAATGTGTACAAAATAATCAAATTTACAAATGTTATGTGTATTCTAGGTATTACACTTATGCCATTGGCTATAGAAAAATTCTAAATAAATATATACGAATAAAAATACTGAAACAAATTTTAGCTTTTAAATCTAAATCGTTTTCTTAATTTTCTCTGTGTCATAAAAAAAACAATATATATTTAAATACTTAGGACTATCTCTACCTTTTCATGATAACAAAATAATGTCAATTTTATCTTCCTATGTGACATAACAAAATTAATCATTCTTAATTTTGCAAGAAGTTGCTATGTGCCAGAGAATTCTCCTATTACAATTATTCATAACACTTGAAGAGACATTCAGGATGCTATTCATCAGCCAATTCAATTTTCTTGGACTCTAACATTTCATTTTAATTTAATGTGAATGACAGTTCTTCAGCTTGGTCAGCAAAAGCAATTTTGTATAATCAGTAATGTAAGAAGAGATAAAACACTAGGTTAGTCATTCTTTTTACTGATAGCATAGACATTTCAGTTATTTGACCAACAATCTCTCCACTGGATATAGAAAAAATTATAGTGAACACAGTTGGAACTGCCTAACATTTAATAATCTGTTGAATTATTCATTATTTGAAGCAGTGTTATCAAATTAATAGTGATCTGAGCATTGAAAGATTAATCATCTGATGAAAATGTGTCTGCATCTGAGAAAAAACTTAAAAATATAGTTGCTTCATTTTGAGATTTTCTTAAAAACATACACTCTTGTTATGATGATGACTATTTGGTGGTTTAGTTTCTTACCTAGGTGTGTTATAAATTTTCATTTAATCATTATTAAGCTGATATAATAATGATTGACAGGTTATGACTGACATTTAAATGATTCAAAGGTTCAAGATAAAAGTCTTAATTTTGCTAATTATGGTTTTGGAACTTGGCTCCTAGTCTAATGTTATCATAAATTGTAACCTGTTAGTAAACAAAATTGAGAAGCTGAGTAATCATTCAGATAGCACATATTTGCAGAGAGAGTTATGGCTAAAGAGTTTGTCCATCTAATCCTTATTTATTTTCAACACAAAATATTGAAATTATGTGTGCGACTTTTCTCCATTTCAATATTACCATGTGGGCTCATTACTATAACAACTATTCCCACTCTGACAATAACCATTGGAGATCTCAAAGAAACAGATTTTTTTTTCCCTCTCTCTATGAAGGAATAAAGGGATCATCATATATCTTCTTTATGCTAGGTTTCTAATTTCGATGAAAATGTTTGATGTTTTTTAGTTTTGGGGGGAATTAGAAAATACAACTAAATCCTGCATTCAAAAAATGTTGATATTTGACTTTAAAAATTTACTGAAGATAAATGCATAATGTAAAAACTATGCAAAGGAGAAATTATGCCATTTGTGACAACCTGGATGGACTTGGAGAGAATTATGCTTAGTGAGATAAATCAGAAGCAGAAAGACAAACATTGTATGATATCACTCACTTGAGGTGTATAGAGATAGAAAGAAAATGAGTGAACTAAACTAAGCAATAATATACTTAGAAAAAGAGAACATTTTCAAATAGTTCTTTAGTGAGGAAAAACAAATCAGGAAGAGATGGGGGTGTTGTGGACAAATAGGGTAAAGGGTATTAATTGTATAGTGAAAGGAAAAAAAGGGAAGTGGTAAATCTACTGTACTATATACAGATATAAATTTGCATTCATGTATACCTCAAACTTATTAATATTCAAATGAAATATTTCTTCAATAGAATCAATTTAAAAATGAAATAACTGAATTTGCAGAATTATATAATTTACAAAAATATATAATGAATTGCAAAACAATTGTAAGTATTTCACATATCTTCTGGTATTAAGTCTTATAGAAAATATAATACAAGTTTAGTTGCAATGAATTACTAAATGAGTAGATGTGACAATATCAAAGGCCAGTTTGTTGTCTCCCTCTGTCCATATCTATTCACAATGCTATTTTATAACTTCTTAATAGGGTTTGTTTTGCTACCCTCCAAGTATGTACTAGATTAGCAATTGTTTTGGCCAATGGAATATATAAGAAGTGATGTGCCAATTTGAGATGAAACCTGACATGCTTCCTCTTTCGCTGTAGGAGACTGTGGAGACTGCTGATACAAACATGGGAACAAGACTAGACGAGGCCTCTGAAAAATGAGATATGGGAGAGAATCATAGTAGTTAAAACCAGCTGATTCAGAGAAGAGTCATTTAGCTGATCATCCATGGTTGCATGAGGGAGCCTAGAGATAACCAAGAGAACCACAGAACTAGAACATAGAGTAACACTAAATGGTCATAGTTTTAACACATTAGTTTTTTGAGGAAAATAGTTAGGAAACAAGAGAAAATTAATAGCAGCAAGGTGGTAGAATGCAAGTTAGAAATTGGAAAATGTTATGCACAGAAATGAAGATTCGGTAGGAGAATTAATTTTTTTATTATGGAGTAGCTATCCTCCAAAATTATAAATACTTTATACTTACTTTCTGTTGCTATTTTTGATAGACTATGAGTTTTAGATTTACATTACGAAGATAATAGTTTCCATATTCTCAAAATCTACTTCCCCACATTTTTAAATATTATACTTGTATGGTGTTTTTTGTTGTGGTTAATGCAACAATACCGGTACTAAAAGATCATCTTTTGTTTTGATTTTCTTAGTTTAGCCTGATAGCTTTTTGCTGTTTCCCTATCACATCATAATACCATGTTACACTGAGTCATCTGGTCTTCTTGGATTCTTGATTGTGACGATATCTCAGACTTCTTGTTCTCTGATTACTTTGACAACTTTGAGGAGTAAAGGTTATATATTTTGTAGAGTAAATACTGAATTTTTTTGGATATTTCATGGCTTACTGAGTAATGGATTTTGAAGATATCACAAACATAAAGAGACATTTTCATCACATATCCAGTGTAAAAGTAAGTTTTTTAACCTTTTACTAATCATATCATATCTGAGATATTAACGTGATTTTTTTCATTGTTGATGTTGACATTATCTACCTGAAATAGGTGGTTTTTTCCAGGCTTTTCCACTGTAAAATAACTCTCAGTTTGGATTCTGTTTTAATTTAGAAACCAAGGGATTATAATCCAATACTGTATCATTTTCTTGCTCATGTTTTTCCACTTTGGCCATTTTAAGATATTTCACTTGGCTCCTGTTTTCCATTATCGTTCCCACTACTTGGGGTTAAGGGGAACAGCTTCATTACTTTTTGACACACCAAGATGACCCAGGCTTGCATCATAAATTTTCCACCTTGGTTTTAGAATCATCCATTTCTCCAGGGAGACATAGTTTCTTTTATTACAGCATGGTATTATTAAAATTTAAGTTCTGAGAACAAGTTAGGCTTGCTATTCAGATGTCCTTGCGTCTAGGCCCTTTCGGCTATCATAGATAGAATACATATAATACACACAACTTTAATACTTTGTAATCATTCTTATCTACATTAAGCTAAAGATAAATTCATACCAATGTCTCCAAGTCTACTAAGGTACCCTATAGATTATTCTGTATCCTGCTTCTTGTTTACAGGTGAACTATAAAAGAAACCTGTCTCCAATCATCATTCATTTAAATGTTTAATTCCTATAAACATGTATAACAGTAATAGAATTGCCTACCCATATCTCTACGGGAAAAGCATATATCAATAATACAGTGATTAAGTCTCTCGACAGCAAGGAAACCTTTTTTTACAGGAAAACTCTAATATTGATTATGGAAATATTTTACTTCTAATATTATTCTGGCTTTTGTTAGGCAAACTTTTAATATTTTCTAAAGACTGAGACACTGAAATATTATGCTTTTACCAAAAGCCTGGTATTTTGGTACAAAATGCTAATAAGAAAAGTAATACACTATTTTGTGGTACAGGTATGTATCACCAAATTATATCTGACTTCCTCCTTGCTGCTTCTCTTCCTGTCCTCTGAAACAGGTACTAACATCAGTTGTTAAGCAATATTAATCCATTTTGATCTCTTGGAAAAAATTAAATCTTGCTTTATACAATTCAGAGACTTTTAAATTGCACTATCACAATCTGCTGTCATTAAAAGCAGTTATTTTAATTATCCCCATAGTCTTAGATAACATCTAAAAATCAATGGCCCAAATTTAGAAAGCTATGTCTGTACTTTCCCAAAAATTATAAACAACATATACAACATGTTAGTTGACAGTACAGTTATCTAAGATATACTCCTATTCAGAGGCTGCTTCCATCTTTACTTCCAACACCTTTGTATAAACCATTGTCCTCTATTGCATGAATAAACTGCTACAATGATCTTTGAAATGAAATAATCATTTCAAATCTCTTTGCTTGTTTCAAACTATTTTCCATAAACCAGAGTGGATACTTACAAAAACATAATTGAGATTATATTTCCTGCATACTTCTCATTGTCAGTTGCTTCTGATTGCAGTTAGAATAAAATGCAGGGTATTAGTCACCACTCCAAAGGTCCTACATTAATTTTCCCAGCTTTTCTCTATGTTACAACGGCATTTCAAGAAACAGGATTGTGTGTGTGTGTGTGTGTGTGTGTGTGTGTGTGGTTGTGTGTTCAGTGGTGCGCCCTTGTGGTCTAGCACATAAGACCACTGGACGTATTCCACAGATATTCCAAGGATTGGGTTTGTGTCCTGTGGCAAGACGGGTGGGTGGAGACACAGTCGAAATGAACAATTAAGTAAAATAAATGTGTTTTCCTCCTCTTCCTTGTTGCCTGCCCTCCTACTCACCTTCGTTCTTGTCAGTACCTTTCCTTTAAAAAAAGAATGAAAATGCTCCTATTTTTGCCATTTGTTTTTGCCTGGTTTGGGGCCTTTTCTTCTTCTGCCTTTGGATTTTTCACTGGGCTCACTACTCATTACTTTTTCCCTCAACTCTTAATTCTTCAGGGTGAACTACTCTGAGCCCCAAACCACTTTGCGAGTTCTTTTTTATCAAATTACCCTGATTATTTGCAACATATATTCACATTTCCATTTGGAACGACCTTGTCTCCAAAATGTGCATTTCATTTGTTTTCTCTCACCTAAAATTTCTATTTCAATATATGAAGAGTGACTTTTAAGTGCACAGAAAATTGGACTACTCTATTTTGAATTTTTGTGCATCCTCCATAGTGTTTTCCATGGAGACCACAATTTATATTACCACCAACAATACACAAGGGTTCTTTTTCCTTCAATTCATAATCAACACTTGCTTTTTCAGGGAATTTTTATTCCAGTCATTCTAACAGATATGAGGTGTTAGCTAATGGTTTTGACTTGTATTTCTCTAGTGATTAGTAATGCTAAATACTTTTTCATGTATATAACTGCTGGTCATTTGTCTTCTTTGGAAGTTCCTTTGTCTAGCTTTTAATTAGTTTGTTGGTTTATTTGCTATTGAATGCTAACAGTTTCTGATGTATTTTGAATAATAACCTCTTACCAGATACATGGTTTGTAAATATTTTCTCTCATTCTATAAGTTGTGTTTTTGTTTTTGATGGTTTTTTTAGTTGTACAGAGGTTTTTAGTTTCATACAGTCTCCCTTGCTTATTTTTCCTTTTGATACCGGTGTTTTTGCTATTTCATCCAAGTAATCATTGCCAAACTAAGGACACGGAAATTTTTCCTCTAACTTTTTTCTAATAGTTTTATGGTTTCAGGTCTTACATTCAAATTTTTTTCTACTTTTATTTGATTTTTCTGTATGTTAAAAGAAAAAATCAGTTTAATTTTATTGCATGTGGCTATCAGTCTTCTCAGCAAAATTTATTGAAAGGATTATCCTTTTGCCCCATGAGGTTATTTGCCATTTATTTCTCATCTTTGGTGAAATGTCCGCTTGAGTATTTTACATATTTTAAATTGAATTGTAAAACTGCTTATTAAATTGTGAAATTTTCTTACATGATCTGCATACAGCTCTCTTACCAGAAATGTGCTTTGGAGTATCTTCAAATTGTGATGGTTTTCTAATATTTTATTGGTTACTAATATGGTTGATTTTTTTTTTTTTTTAAGAGGAAGGCAGGCAGGCAGGAACACAGGCAGTCACGTAGCAGGCTGGGAGGAAGCATTTTGTTTATTTAGTTGGTCCTCTCAAGCCCAAGCCTCAACCTGTTCTATAGGTTGTATATGTACTATACCCCAGGCACAGGCTTAAAATCTGAGCCACTAGGCTACCTCAGAAGACTTGTTTTCTCATGTCCAATTCTTTTTCTTTCATGGCACATGTCTTTTTTTTAAGACATCTTTGCTAAAATCAAAGTCATAGATACTTTTCTCTGTTTTTCATAGTAGTCTTGTATTTAAACTTATGCTTATTTAAACCTATGGTCCATTTCCAACTTTTTATATTCTATGATATAAAGATTGAGGTCTTCTTTTATTTTTGTATAGGGATGTCCTATTGTTTCAATATCATTTATTATAAAGACAACTGTTTTTTTCTATCCATTACCTTTGTCAAAATTACTCAAGGGCAGTTCCATTCTTTGAATCTCTTTTTATTTTTTCAATGATCAATAGATCAATTTTTATGTCAAACTATTCACACTATGTTGACTACTGCTGAGTTACAGTAAAGCCTGAACTCAGGTACCTTGCATTGCCCACATTGTTCCTTTGAAAAATTTGTTTTGATAATTGAGATCTTTTGCTTTTCTATGGATATTCCTTTTAATCAGCTTGACAATTTCAACAAAATAGCCAATTTCAATTTTATTTGAGAATTTCACTGATTCTAGAAATCCGTTTGTGGAGACTTATCTATCAAAAATAATTTATTTTTCTTATCATTAATCCCAGTTTATCTCTCCCATTACTTAGACCTTCTTTAATATTTTCTCCTTACTATTTTGTAGTTTTCATCATCAAAATATTGCATGTATTTATAATGAATTTAATTTCAGTTTACAACAGTTCATTTTAGTGTGTAGAGACATTTTTTGTTGAGGTCAAATATCATTTCTTGCATGATTTTAACTATTTTTTCTTGGTTCATTATAATGTTAGCTACTTCGACCTAAATAGAATATACATTCTGCTATTTTTTTGCACATTATTTTAAAATGGTATTAGGTTAAGGTCACTGGTAGTATGTCAGGTCATTTGTATAATCTCTGATTCTTCTTGCATATGTGTTTGACCCAATATGGAGAGCAAATGAGGAATTTCTGATTTTTTTTTCATTCTTCAATTTTTTTCGGTAAATTCTAAGAGGTTTTGTGTTATGTACTTTCCTCTTGTTCTGTTCATTAATCTTTCTCACTTCTACAAACAATTTACATTATTTTTTTAGGTGCTATGAAAGTCATTTTTAGGGTTTTTCTTTTACATAGTTTTGGGTATTAATTCCTTTGATATCACATACTGTGTATTTTTCTTGGTAATTTTTTTTCATTTCTAAAATTATTTTCTTTCTTGCCACATGATTCTGCCATTTGCTCCATTTTTCACCTCAAATTTTAATTATTCATTCTGTCTGAAAATTTAAATACCTTTAGCTATTGTCATCTTGCTGCTTCTATCAGTTGTTTTGTTCTGAATCCCTTATAACCTGCTTTTCCCTTTTGTTTTTATCATTTCTTACTATAAGTTTATGCTCCTAATAATGTTTTATAGGTTTGAAGTTCAGTTGAGATTGAATTCCTTTGGCAGGGTTTTCAATTTCCTTCTGTTAGCCATCTGAGTCACTGCTTCTCCTTAAATAGTTCAAACTATGTTTCAGGGATGAAAATTTTGGGGCATCCCAAGTTGTAAGAATTTATTCTGAGGAACTCTTTAACAGCTAAATTATTTTTTCACAACCTCAGAGAATTTTTATTTCTTTACTTGAACTGGTGTTAGAGATGGATAATTTCTCTTGAAATCTCTTTGATTTGTTTCTAGTTCATCTTTACATGATGGCAAAATATCTTTTGGTTTATGTAGGAATATCATTCTGAGACTCTCCATATAGGTATATGTAAATCATGTAACAGAGACCTTCTACTCCAAACATACTTACTAATATGAACTTTGATTTCCATGGTGAAAAATTTAAAAGACAGAAACACATAACTTACCTTGTGTGGTATTATTTCAATAGGAAAAGATTTTACTTTTTGCCTCTGTAAATACACCAGAAATATCTAACTAAATAGGAAATTACTTACATATATGAATTTCTTCATCATTTCATCTCTTGCATAATGAAACAACTCTGGAGAATATAAAAAATATGAATATTGTGTGATTAATTTTGCTGTTGTCAGAGATTCTATTCTGCCATAATCTAAGAGTAAAAGTTAAATATTAACACAAAAATATTGTGGAACTAAGAGAGAGCCTATAGTACAATAACTCCTTACTATTTCTACTCTGATGTGCTAGAATTGTCTTCCTAAGATATTAGATAACTCTCAATACATTTAGTCTTTTAACTGCAAACCTAGGATAAAATACCAATTCTTTGTCATGTGATGAGATATTCCACTCTCCTTTTCAACGTAATAATTCATCATTACTTTCATATATCTTTAAGTCCAGGTATAGTTTGTTATGATTTGTTAACAAGTCGTATTATTTCTTTAGGGTGGAGTGACCTTAGTTTGATTCCTACTCTGCATCCTTGCAAATCTGTTAAAGAAAAATTTGAATGTCAAATTCTTTTATTCTTTCTCTTACCTATGCCTCACATTTTCAATTGCAACACATAATCAGTGACTTATTATTTTATGAGGTATTTCATCAACTTCTAATAAAGTTAGTTCTTTAAAAACTGCCCTTCATTCCCCCAGTTGGAGTATAATATAATCAAGAGCCACTCCTTAAATAGACAAATGTTATGGAAAAATTTTCTACTAAAAAGTGAATAAAAAAGTAACTATCATTTCATCTGATAGATGCATGCAATAAGAGAGATACTCTGGTGCACATAGGCAATTTGATGCACTTCTGACACAATTCTGACATTATAATGCACACTGAATTGTTAAATATACACACAATTTACACTAGAATATAATACATATAATGAGAGATAAACCAGTATTAAACATATAAAAGCTTCTCAGAAGAGACAGCTAAACAGGGTCATGCAAATAAGTAAACATATAACGGGTGAATCTTCATTTTATTCAGAATTTTCATTAGAAAATAATGTTCATTTTTTTCTGGCTGTACAAACCTGACTCTTTTTTCACTGATTTGATAATGAGATGGATAAGACACCAGGCTAGTTAGTACTTCCTGAGCCATAGAGATAATTCAGTGCCAGAAGTCCCTCCTCAAAAAAAAGTTTTGTACATCACTTCAAAGATTTCTGCAGCTGTAAAATAAAAAAAAGGGACATGCAAATTAAGACTATGAAATACACCTTTTTTATACTCACCTAGTAGCAGTAATTAAAAAATCTATGACACTAAAATTCAACAAAAATTGGAACATAAATGAAATCATTCTTATTCATTGAAAATGAGAATGAAATTGGTACACTTTAAAATAATTGGATTTTTTTTTTAAAGCACAGGTCAAGGCAGGAATGAAGGTGAGTTGAAGCAGGATGGCAGGAAGAGAAAAGAGAAAGAGGCACTTTATATTTTTTTCAGTTGTTCATCTTGGTTTTATCCTCACCCCATCCTCTTAGCCCCAGATCTTGATCCCAAATCCTTGAAATGTTTGTGGACTATGTCTGGTGTCCTTATCTAATAGGTCAGCTGAACAAGCTGGAATTATCTTTAAAGGTGAACATTTTTGAACGTCTTCCAGTTATTACTCTAGAAATATTATTCTATATGAATGGACAGATATAAAATATATTTGACCATGATTTTGTAATAGCAATAAACTAAAAAAATTAAATAGCTAGAAATGAGACTTCTGGTCAACATAGCAAGTTGGTATGAGCAACGTCTTCCCACAGAGCAACAAGGAATTCACCTATTATCTGAAACAAATTCTGAGCAAAAGCAAGCACAGAGGCTGTAGCGACAGTAGCAATCACAACAAAGTGTAGGCAAAAATATCCAGGTTCAGAGTTACACTGCAGACTCAGACTTGAGATTCCATTTGGGGTGGAGGGGGTGAAACTTTTGGAAGAGCTGGTCCTCCCAGGAATTGCAAAAGTAACAGATAGACCACTCAATAGGACCAGAACACAGAGATGGGGGAGAGGTTCTAGGCACATAGTGGGTATGAGGACCTGTTCCCTGGTGGTTTGAACGGGAGTCCTGGTGAAAAAATTATACCGGGTGCTGCCATAACTGGAAGGCAACTAAGGCAATCACCCACCTCGACCCCTCCAACCTTATTGCACCAGAGCCACAGGATCCACCCAAGGGAACTCCCACCCTCAGGATTAAAGGAGGACGGAAACCTTTTAGAGGGAGAGTCAATTCTACTCACTATCACCACCTTGTGGGTGAAGGTGAAACTGCAGGCTGATTGCTGATTGTGGGCCAACAAGATAGTCATTGCAGTTGCAAGCTGGGACACTGGGGGAAGGCTCTGCATCCGTAGCACAGACTCCAACCATGCAGACTGAATGTTCAGGCAGCATGAGAAGGCTCACATAAGAACTTCGACAAATCCAACCAGTGATAATGCCACAAAACTCAAGAAATCCAGTGACCAAACCAAGAGCCAGTCAATACCCTACAAGGCCATTATTTCAGGAAAACCTAATCCACAGAGACATAAACAAAATGCTAAAAAGAGCAAAAGCAAGAGAAATATACACGAAATGATGAATTCAATTAAAAACTCAGGAGAAAATCTGAACACAACAGACATGCAAACTACCTGAGGATTAATTTAGGGCAACAGTAATAAACATGCTCATGGAAACCAAGAAAACAATAGAGGAAGAAAGAGAGAACAAGAAGAAAGAGAAAAGAAATGAAGCAACTCAAGAAAAATATCTAATAAGTAAAGAACACAGTAGCTGATCTAAAGAATTCAACAGAGGAAATTTAGAATAGTTCGCAAGACTCCAGAGAATCAGTGAGCTAGAAGACAGGGCAGACTAATGCACTCAAGCAAACCAACTAAGAGATAAAAGAATGAAAAGAAATGAAGACAGCATCTGAGACCTATGGATTGACCCCAGAAGAAACAACATTAGCATTATAGATGTTGCAGAAGTTGAAGAAAGAGAAAAGGGGGCAGAAACTGCATTTGAAGAAATAACAGCTGAAAATTTCCTTAATCTGAAGAATGAAGCAAGTCTCCAGACCCAGGAAGTGCAAAGAGTTTACAATAAAAGAAATCCAAATAGAACTACACCTAGACATATTATCATCAAAATGTCAAACCTACAAGATAAAGAAAGAATCTTAAAAGCATTCAGAGAACAATGATTCACAAATAAAGGAGTTCCCATAAGATTGTCAGTGGATTTCTCAACTGAAACCCTACAAGGCAGGAGGGAATGGCAAGATATATGCAAATGAATGAAAAAAAAGGATTTTCAACCTAGGATACTATACCCTGTGAAGTTATCATTCAGAACTGAAAGAATGATAAAAAACTTTTCCAACTGAAAGTTAAAGAAATTTATCACCACAAATAAAGTTCTACAAAAAGTACTAAAAGATGTTATATAAAGTATAAAGAAACCCCACTAAAAAACAGGTCTATTAGACATATTCATCTATGTTCATTAGAGATACTTTTCTGTACTTTTATTTCTTGGTGTTTTTGATACTCTATCAGTTTTTGGTATCAGTGTGATGTTGGTCTCATAGAGAGTATCTGGGAGTATTTCATGTTCAATATTTTGGAAGAGTTTGAGAAGAATTGGTATTAATTCTTCTCTGAAGGTTTTGTGAAACTCATTGGAGTTTGGTGAAAGCCACGTGGTCCTAGGCTCTTATTTTAAGGGTGACTTTTGCCTACCTCTCCAATTTCTTTGCTTGTGATTGTTCTGTGGGACATATTCAAGAACTTGGCAAGTATTACCTAATTTAGGATAAGTCTATGTTGTAGATTTTATTATATGTCCTTTTATGAATCAGAACTGAACCTAAGAAATCTGCCTAAGTTTACATAGTATGCAAGTGTCAGAACCAAGTTTCAAATTTATCTTTTATGTCCAAATCCTTTGTGCTTAATATTTTATTCTATTCAGTTTATTTTTATTAATATTGCTTTGTGTTTTGGAAAGATAACGCTATACAAATTTTTTTTTACTTTTACTTTCCTCATACTCAGTTTTTCTTTTACCTTATTCATCCTGATAATTCCAATTTTTAACTTTTCTAAATTAAAAACTATGGCTCAAGCTTACATCATGAAATTATATATATTCTACTATATTCACTTAATGTTTAATTATTTTGGAAATGTCCAATATATTGTAATTGTACACTCCTGAGTTCCTTTTGAAATAAGTATTTGATGTGATAAATTGTTCTTTTCTTGTCTTGAAAAAAATTAAATTAAAAATACATATTAAATGTAAGGTGGAAATAATCCAATTTAAAAGACATACAATAAATATTTGCGAAGTTGTATTTTTTTGTTTAATTACATTAAATGATATTTAAATAGAGGGAGAGATACATTATCTGCATGGATGGGAAGATTTAATTTTGCAGGGGGACAGTTTGAGGAAAGATGAAGGCAGGAATGAGAAGGCAGTCAGGAAGGAAGAGGAGGAAGAAAGAAATATTTTATTTTAATATAGGTGTTCACACTGATTTTTCCCTGCCTCAACAGTGACTGGAACCCAGGAGTATGTGGCATACACTCTTTCAGAGGTGATTGATCTAACTATTGCTGCACCCAGCCATGTTAATACCCAATATTTTAAGATGAAAAGTCTCCCAACACTTATCTATGTCTTCAATAAAGTGTATTTTGTGGATTTTGATAAGAAATTCTAAGATTTGTATGTAAAATTCAACTTCCAAGAGTTAAGAATACTTTGAAAAAGAAAAAAAAGTATGCTTCAGGAAGTTCTTCTATTAAATAACAAAAGTTGTATTAAGTATTAAGTATCAAGACTATCTGATACTGGTGCAGACATTGACAGATTGATATTTGGCACAGAACTGAGAAATTCAAATAAGATCAATTGGATTTAGAAATATATATGTTAGAAGCATAACTGCAACACTTTAAAGTAACTATTCAATTGCTAATTAAATAAAAAGAAAAAAAATAGAAACAACACAAATATCCACTGTTTTGAAATGAATAGGTAAGTTATATTGCTTGGATATAATGGAATATTTAAAGCAGTGAAAATGAATGACATCAACTACTACAACAACAGCATGGAGGAACTATAGAAAAATCCTATGGAATGAAATAAAACACGGAGAAACTATAGAAAAATCCTACGGAATGAAATAAATAGCTACAGAAAATGCACACAATGTAACAGGATTCCACTTTTAAAGCTTAAACCTAGCAAACAATAAACAACATATTCCTTGTGGGTACCTATATATTAACATAATTTATTTCAAAAGCTGCAAGTGAATAAAATTGTAGGTATTACTTTATCGCCTTAGAAAAGAAGGAGAAGTTACTGGAAATGAAGTCTCAGATCAAGAATACAAAACATATTCTTTTTAAAAACTTATTCAGGTTTATATTTTATATATCTATTATATGATTTATTTTAATATTGCAAATATTTAAAAATTTAAATCTAAATTGTTAACTTTTTAATAAATAGTTGACATTTGTTTGAATTAGACATCAAAGTAAAAATACAAAGTAATTGTTAATGAGAAATTGAAATGCAAGCAAAATAAAACTTAATATTTAATTGTGCATATGAACTTAGAATGTAACTGTGCTTTGAATAGCTTATTCTTGCTACATTTGAGTCAATATCTTCTAACAAAATACAAAACAACAAAAATATGTGCTACAAAAATTATAAATAACAGAAAAAAATATGCTATTTATATTTAAGAAAAATAAAATGATGAAACAATGTTCAAAGTCATACAATAAAGAATACTTTTTCAACTGCAGTGGTTATTCTAATGATAACTTCATCAGTTTGCATTTGCCTATCAAACATATTAGGAATGAAATAAACCAATAATATAAATATACAGCAACTTCACAAAGGGTTTTAGATATATAAATGGCTTGTGACACTTAACAGAAAAAGACATTCAAACAGTTTCTGAGAAACATAATATATTGATCTCATGATAGCATCTAACATGCTTTGAGTAATAAGCAAATAGCTTAAAATTTCATGAAATGCATTTATAGTATTCAGGACCTCAAATGTTTCTTGAATATGTGATAATTTGGGAGGTTTAAAAGACTTAACAGGTAAATGTTTAATACTTAAAAGCCTTGCTAATAAGAGAAGATTTTTAGATAAATAATATCACCAAAGCAAGTATTGTAAGGTACACTACCCTAGTTAAAAATAAATTTAATTTTTAAAATTCAAAGTTTGCATGTATGCTTAGAGATTGCTAAAATATAAAAATTGTCAATCTGCAGAAAGAGAAATGGATCATGTATAACTCATGAAAGGGGAAAAAGGTGAAGAGGAAAGACAGAAAGGGGGTGAGGGAGGATGGAGAGAGAGAGAGAAAAGGAAGCAAACTGGTTGCAGTTTTGCTTTGACATCAAGTTAATTGGGTAGTAATTCACATTAAACTATAAAAAAGAAATTAAATATAACTCCTAGCATTTGGATGAAATTGAAAGGTTTTACATCAAGTGATCAAAGCAGTAAGAATCAACAACTCATAAGGAAGCAAATAAAATACATATTTACAAGCACCATGCTTTAATCTTTCCATTGAATGAATTGATATATTTATTAGTCAGCATATATCTAATGTGTTCAGTGGTTTCAGAAATGTTTGCTAATTTTATATCTTACATAGTGAGGTAATGCGCACACACAGAGACACACACACACATCTCTGAATGAAATAGTTGTACCATGACTCAGCTTTAACTGGACAGTCATTTAGGGTCCTTTAGGACCAATCATTGGTGGAAGAGACATTTAACATAGCATCGTATGAAAAAATTACATTGCTCTGCTGAATTTGAAAACCAAATGATTACATCATAGATAAACAGAAATGAAATTCAGATATAAAATAATTTGAAGTCACACAGCTAATCAGTAATCAAAGTGAAGATTTTAAGCGGCTCCTCCACATGTATTAAAAAAAAAAGTACATTACCAACTGGTCTATTTTCTTAGAACAAGGCTTCTGAATGTGATGTCACAGGTCAGCCATCTGAGGATCACTTGACAATTTGCTTGAAATGCAAATGCTCAGATCACATCACAATTTTCCTGAATTAGAAACTCTGAAAAGGGACCCACAAATCTTTTTTAGCAAGCCATTTTATGTGATTCTGAAGTACACTGAGGTATGACATCTCTTAGCTTTGACTTTGACTCTTGTCAATGATAAATTCTCGGCTTCTCCATTAATTTATCCAGTCTTTTTGTCCTGTGGACTACCATGAACCTATCACCAATCCCAGTAGGGGTCTCCAAACATTTCTGCACTTTGCTTTTTGGAATTGAATCATCAAGGAAAATAACACAATCAGCTACTGATGGAGCAAAGCTTTACTCACATAGAGAAGAGAAAGAGCAAGATTTACTGCAATAGTGGATATTTGTCGCCCATGGCAAACAGGCCATTTGGAGGTAGAAAGCCAATGTAGGTTAAGTGGTCTACACATAACTCCTCTCTGGGTCTCAGTGGAGAGAATCCCCTTCAATTTCTGACAGGTGACAGATTACTTCGGGATTGGCCAGATGTCCTGTAATACAAACACTTTAACCTGAAATAAAAGACCAATTTCACACCAAATGACAAACCCAGCATTGTATGGGCACTTTATCTCTTGGTAAGAAAAAGAACCAGGGAGAAGGCTCATTCCTATGTAGCCAAACAGTAGTCAAAATGCATGAGGCTTCCTTTGCCAACATCTGCTGTGTCAAACAATGATTCTTATAGTGGGAACAGAAACAAACAAGACAATGCTCTAAATTACATCCGTTAACTGGCAGATATGAGAAAAGGAGCTCTAATAATAGGATCTAGCCTCTTTTTATTCTTTACCTATACTTTTATAAGTACTATGTTTTGTTCATCATTCAGTTTCTGGTTGATATCTTTTTATAAATTTCTACAAATATGCCCTTTCTTAAAATGCTTTTGTTTTAGAGCTACTTTATTTAGAGCTATTTTATTTTAGAGCTACAACTTAGTGCAATACAACACAATAAACAGTCTTATAAATGAAAGAAAAGAATAGACATTATCTAGTTGGTGAGAAAATGGAGGAATAGGGAACTTGTAAACTTTGCTTGTCAATTATCTAATCATATCTAATAAGAAATCACTATGCATATATCCTGTATACACACTAAGTAGATACACAATCTTAGAAATATACTCAAAGAAATGAGTACATATATTCACTAAAAGGTATATGAAAGAATGCTCATGGAAGGTTTGTTTGTTTTTCTCTTGTCAGTGCTGCAAGAAAAAAAATCCCCATCGACAGAATAATGGATAAATAAAGTGGGGTATAGTAATACAATGGGATGAAATAAAAGTAAGAACAATAAAACCATAACTATACTCAAAAACATGAGCTAGCCTAATGTTGAGGTAGAAGTTAAAAACAATAAAATTTTCATTCTGCATAGCTTGCTTATATAATTATTTAAATCAGGTAAAATTACTCTATGATGGTAGAAGTCAGCATTGTTGTCATCCTTATTGTGGGGTGGAGTGGTTAGACAGGCATGCTGGCAACACCCTGTTTGCTTTGATCTGGGTGCTTGTTATGTGAGTGTATTCATTTTGTGATATCACTGTAATATTTGTGAATAAAACTCTCCTGATTGTCTATTGTATTTCAACAAATTATATAAAAAGCGAAAGTAATATAGCTTTCTATGTTTTCATATATTATGAAACATACAAAAAAGTCAATTGATAAATAACTTCTGAAATTAATTGCCTACACTTCTATTTTACTTTATTTCAGGAGCAATGCATCAGTATATTAAATGAACTTAACATGTGCATCATTGTATGTGAACATCTAAAAATGCATTAATTTTACTACCAACAATTGAATACAATGGTGCATTTATTTACTAGAGAGATGTCATTTCGTATCTGTCTTCAGGGTGTGGATTCATCATTTAACTGAGAAAAATTTTAAATTAAAGCTATTTAAATGTGAATATATCTAAGTTCAAAGTTAAGTACATATTGGAAAATAGGAATCTCTCCAGATAGAATATACTATGTTTTTACTCAAAATAGTTCAGAAATTTTAATAGAATATATATATATCAGTTAAACGACTAGCTATGAAAGTAGTTGAAACAGAATAATATTTCTTCAATTTTAATTTTTTAAATTTCACTTAGAAAAATAGATATCGTTAACATTATTATTATTTTTATTATTTTGTTTTCTATAGAATAGTGATAGTATTAAAACGAGAGCAAGTTGGATGAAGAATAATTCAACAAGATTTCAAGATCAGGTAATTGCAAGGTCACTGCTAAAAGTAAAATCAACTGTCTTTGTCTTGTTTTTAACTGACTTTGTAACTGTACCCTGTTTCATTATAGCCAGAGAAAAACGTTATTGCAATGATTCTCCCTAGATCTATAAGATATTACATATTCTCGAAGCTAGGAAATATAGACTAATGTCTGCTAGACATATGTATTGAATGAAAGCTTTGAAATTATTTGGTTTCTTAGGAAATTTTTCTGGTCTAGTGAATGGTTCAGAGATTGATTGCTTACTGCTGCCTGCTCGTAGAGAGTTTATGGACTGTTTACTTATTTTAAAATGTTATAAACTTTACCAGCAACAAAGTTTCCTACAGAATGTCTCCTCTAGGAAAAATGCATCAGTATCTTAACTGTGAAGACTGAACAAGAAAAGTTTTTTTTTTTTTTTTTTTTTTTTTTTTAATATAAACTGTTTATTTTGAGACTCCATTGCAGGAACTAGTCTATTTTTTTTCCCAGAACTAAAATGGTTGCTTCATATTGCATGCCTGCTCAGGAATATAGACAGGGTGAGTTCTCTCATATTACTCATATAGCATGTTCATATTAGCTGCAGTTTTTTCAATGTTAATTTTTGTTTCTTTTGAGTTATACATTAAACATGGTCCCTAGAGTATGAGTGTAATAAAAACATTTGCAAATATATTTTCCACAATTAAACAAAAATGTTCACTCATTTTATAAAGTATATATGAAACATGTCACTGTGCACTTGTCATTGTTAAGAATGTTGGAAATACACAAATATGGATCAGGCACCACTTTCCTAAACTCTAGAAGAATGTCTTGTTAAGAGGAATATAATGAATAATTGTTTTTAATGGTTTTATAAATTTCCAGTTATATGTTTATATGTACTGCAATCATCTTAACTGAATTTAAATTTTATACTGTGTCTTCTATTCTTGCGCTTGGCTCTCTCCATTCCCTCTCTTTCATGGGCTTGCTAAAGAACATTTGTACCTTCTAGTACTTTGTCGACAAATAGGTATTCTGTGCTTAATCAAAATTTCTCAAATTCATATGTTTAGAGAATTCTCTTTCTTTTTTAAAGAAATTAATGCTATATGTTGATATTATTCAATCTTATTTTTATCTATTTGAAAATTGACAAAACAGTGGCGGGATTTCTCACTCACCATACTGTTGTCCTGCCTCTGCCCCTTGCCTGTTTCTCATTCCAGACGGGAAAAAAATGCTTCTCATGAAAAAGGTAAAATCACTTATGAATGGTAGTGAAATGAAAGTAGGAGTATTTTTTAAAAATTATTTAGCTCTTAGAGAAGAAAATGATCAATTTTGGACTATATGGAATTTATATGAATAAGAGAGCATCATAATATGATTGAAAATCTTCAAATACTAAATGATAATATTATGTATAATTTTTGCATTTTATATGTAGCATGAACATTGACATGCTGCATATTAAAGAAGATTAATTTTCATATCCCAAAAAAGAACCATTCATGTATTTGACTTAAAAGGAGCAGCCATGATAGGTATGAAATAAGTGCTGTTAACATTACAAAATGTAAAGGAATACAACACAAATTAAATTGTTTACATCATATTCCATTTCATTAAAAATGAAGATAACTCTTTCACACGGTTTGCCAATTAGAAGAACTTTTGATGATAAAGTTATAAAATACATCTATTTTAACTCAATCTCAATAAAGTATCTTCCTAACATAAAAATTCTTGCTAGTCATTGTGTGCATTTTAAACTGATATGTCAAAATTTGAAAATTCAAAGAGCTTTTAATAGACAGAGATTTTAACATGCTTTTAAAAGTATCTATGTCTTTGATATCTGAAAATAAATTATTACAAAGGTTGTCAGAGATCTGTTTTTTATTACTTGGTTAAATCAGGAAATGCATTTGAACAAATCAACATGCAGCCCAATTATGCTCTGTATGTAATGTATGCTCTGTAGAAATCAGTATGTTTGTAGTTGCATTCCATGAATTTACCTGTTTGGTAGGAGTGTGTCTATAGGGCTCGGCAGGAAAAAGACAACAGAGGTTTTACACGACTTGTGTAAAACACAACTCTGCTCTGGTAATCATTGTTTACATGTAATGAAATACATACACCTTATTACATGCATGTAATTTGAATATATATATTTAAATATTTTACCCTCTAATTATAAATTTAAGATTAAAAATAATTGATTCAAAGGAACATTCTCTACCCAGTGAGCTCATTATTGCTACTACAGCAACTAATAATATTAATAATAATGGTAGTGATGAAGATGCTTTTGATCGATATATAATCTCTTGTATTGTGGACCCTTATGAATAATTTCAATAGTGAAAATGTTAAATATCAATCTGTGGTTTAAATATATCAAATACTTCACTGGAACAGAGTCTTAGGCAAACTGAAGGACAGAGAAAGGTAAAAATTAACTAAGATATGTTTGCTAAATTTGTAACACAACTAGCAACATCTACAAACTTGAAAAAATAGTGATTTTGATCATTAAAAATACCACACACAGGTTTTGTTGATTTGTAATTTTTTTTTTGCAATTTACCTAGTTCAATTTTTACCTCAGATAAGTAGGATTATTTATAAATATTGTCTTTTCTTTAAATGTACATTTTGCTGTTTCATTTTCATCCTCCACAACCCCAAGTAAGTTTATTAGATAAAAGAAACAAAAATGCCTATATCCTGTAGAGTGAAATAATGAGAAAAGAAATGGAAAGAAACACAAAGCACATCCAGTACAGTTTTGCAAACTTAAAAAAAAAGAAACAAATACACATATATATGTGTGTGGGGGGGTGTGGGTATGTGTAAATTAGTCCCTAATTGCTTATGAAGTTGATTATGGAAAAATTATATGTGTGTATGTGTGCATGCAGATGAGAGAGAGACAGAGAGAGAAAAAGAGAGAAATCTTGTCATTACTCACTCACTCTCTTATTCCTCTTACATTGCTACATCTTGTGTGGACAAGCCAGCTGTTGTACCGAAGACTAAGAGAACACTTGAACCAAGACAGTCATCCTAGATGAGCACATTTATACCTGTCAGCACTCAAGACATGGTGACTTATTATAAGACTCATGAATGAATTCAGTAAAGATGAACTGAGCTAGACCCAGATCAGCAGAATCACCCATCTTAGAGCAACTCCATAAACATAATAAAAATACCCTACACATACAAAATCATTTTTTTAAATATCTTAACATGTGTTCTAGTAATACAGACATTGTTTGCAAAGATTTATTCCAGGGGTACTTATTAGAAAATAAAATGCAATTTTACTCCAAATTTTAAATTATAGAAAAATTGTTCCATTTTGCTTTATCAGTTTAGCTCACAAAACTAAATACGTACATGCATAATTGTTTGCTTGAGACAAATATAACAATATTATTGCAACAGTTTTCAGCACATTATTAGTTAATCATATCAGATAGTTGAATCCTCATTCGTGTTTGAGGGACATAAAAATACATGAAATCAGAAGCTGAATGCATCACTAATAAGAGTATTATTGAATTACTCAATTTGTTAATTTTTATACCAACAGTATGCTTACTATAAATTAACTCCTCAAAGAGTATATTGACATATAAATAAAATTATGTTGATAATGATCCATTTCTTATGTGAACTGTAATTTTTATTAATATGGTATGGAATTCAGTATAAAAATAGTGTATAGTCTACCAAATCTAATTTATTACATAGATTTTAATAATAAAATTTAGAATGCCATTTGAATTACACTTCTATTACAAAATTAGTAATAAGGAAGTAATTTTAAGCTTTATGATAACAACTGAAGGTATACGCATATATACAACACCAAGCTTTTTAAGTTAAACTGGATAAAGGAAAAGGTGTATTAAGGAGAACAAACAGGCTATGTTGTTTTGCTTTTTAATTGGTGGGAAGTTCTTATTTACATGTACTCGTGCATATTTGTACAAATGTAGACTCTGAAGTGATAGTGACTAAAGTCTAGAGCATTTATTAGTATCTTCATAGTAAAGAAAAATAAGTTCCCTAGTTTAAACATTAACTATTAAACATCTAAAACTGTTAATCATTAAGTCAGGTATTTTATGTGCATTTTCTATATTAAATTATCACTATAACTGTGAAGTAGATTGTCAAAGGTCACAAAGAGTAGTGACACCACATTGTCCAATGTTTAGGATTTGTAATATTTGCCACTACTTTATGTATATATTGTCTGCCAATATCCAAGTCCAGTTCTGTCACATTCGTATTGAGTCTGAACGAAGGGAAACCAGAAACACAGCAGATGCTGACTCAGTTTTCATATATCCATGCAAAGACAGCCGTTTGCTGAAATTGTGGATCTGTCAGATTTTCTAAAGGTGAACAAATGGTTTTCCATGTTCTTTATTCAAATGATTTGTTTCTAGTTTTTACATCCTAAGCGATACAAATAATACACATGTTCTGAGTTGGTCCTGATAGAGCAACATAGAATCAAACTAGTGCAAGGGCTGCCCTCAAATCATTTCTACCTCTCAATTCATGAAATCAAAGAAATGTTTAAAAATCATTTGTAATTTGAGTTCTCCATCAATAAGAATACTGCATCTGGACTGCTAATTAAACTGATAATTAATTTACCATCAAGAAAAAAAGATGACTGATAGATGATAGATAGATGGATAGATAGATGGACAGATATCAGTTAAATATTGAAGAGATTACTATAGCCTATTAAAAAATGTTGCATGCAAGTAAAGGTATGTGTATCAAAGAATAAATACAATATTCAAGATGAATAATTTTCTTGAATCTGTAAGATAAATTTAATGCCAATAGTTATATAAATTATAAATTCAAAAATGTGTAGTATCTGAAGAACTGCTTCTGAGTATATAGCAATAATATTTATGATATTAATAATTATCAATTAATATCTATACTTTTGTTTAGATGTACAGTTTCCAGAGTATTTGCATATGCATTTTCTTCTTGTCCCCTGTTAGAATATCTTTGTTGTTTTTCAACTGGCAATGAAAATTTTATAGAATCACATATATACATTATCTGCATTTTTGTTTGTGTATTTAGGTCATTTTACCAAATGGCCACATATTAATGTCCCCAGTGTTTGTATGACTGTGGAAATAATCATCAATAGAAAATCAAAGAAATTTGACTTCATGAAATTTAGATAAAGTCCTACAATAAGCTTGGCATAATGTACTTCCCTTAAATATCTACCTTTGTCATCTATATTTTTGGAATATTCTTGGCAGAAGAATAACATGTCTATATAGAATCACAAAATCAACAATTTCATATAGTTGATTCTAACTATCTGAGGTGGTTATGATCTATAAAATCTCCACACACAATGTATTAGCAAATTGTAAACCATCATTTAATCTCCTGCCTTTCCTTACTTGAATATTCCTTGAAGTAGCAAAGAGACACTTTTTTTTCTCTTTTTGCTTGATTCTCAATGTGTGCTGCAGAATGAGGTCTCCAAACAGAGGTTGTGACAGAGTTTGGGGAGCAACATGTTTATGTGGCATCAATACCACTAAAGAAATGGAGATGTCAAACTGATACAGTCCCAAAGAACCAAAAATAGGTTCATTTTGCAAGGAGTTTGTGGGTCTAATCATCTATGAATTGCTCAAAATGATCAGGTCAAAGCACCACTTTGCTCAGTAACTAGGTGTAGTACGTGTAGGAAAACCATTCCTCTCCTTGGTGAGCTCAGTAAACCCACAGTGGGAGTGCTCAGCATCATCCTCCTTGCTTGGCAATTTGGCATATACATTTCTTTGCCCACCACAGTTACTGATCTGATTTTTTTCCTTTAAATACTGAAGGGAGACTCTATAACTCATCAAAGAAAATGACTGTACACTGTAAAGTTTTCTTTGTTACAATTTCAATATCTTGTTACATGTAGACAGTCTTGATTCATGATCGTTTGAATAATGACACTTTTTTATTTATTTTTTGATAGAAAGCAAGACTCATTCAGTAGATACCACACTCTGAATATTGAATCAGGGCCTTCTGTTTTTCAGTTTTTTGCCTTAGTACAGTATTCATTGCATTACATAAGATATTCAACATATTTTTGTATGATTTTGCCCAACTATAGCCTCAAGTAAATGTTCTGTGCATGTTTAAAGTAAGCTAGGCTAAGTTACAATGTTCAATAAGTTCAGTGTAATCAAATGCATTTTTGACTTAGGTACTTTTTATCATAAGTTATTAAGGATACCACATCATAAATCAAAGATATCTGTATTAGGAATCCCCAAATCTCAATGGAAGATCCATGAGTATAAGAAATAGTTTTAGGTAATTGGATGCTTGAAATTAATAATATATATGTATATGTGTATATATATGTATTATATATGTAGAGAGATGAAAATTTGCCAAATCATTCCAAATTCATATCTATTTTTTAAAAAACTATTGCTTAAAATGCCTTTTTCCAAAGTTGTTATTTATTCAACATAATTTAGGAGTTTATATTATTGAAAGGTTAAAGAGAATAGTTTTCTGAACTGTTTTATGTTTTGCCATTTGTACAAAGCTAGCAAAG
Source organism: Solenodon paradoxus (assembly GCA_004363575.1). Classification (NCBI taxonomy): domain Eukaryota; kingdom Metazoa; phylum Chordata; class Mammalia; order Eulipotyphla; family Solenodontidae; genus Solenodon; species Solenodon paradoxus. The sequence goes on along the minus strand of RJWH01001409.1, from coordinate 61,000 downwards.
GAAATGTACCCATCAACTCAAAAAGTCATCTATATTCTAAAACAAGCATTCCAATTCGGTCAGAATCCATCTACACAGGCGAGTTGATTCACTTCAGTTGGTGAATTTATTCTTGCAAAACACATGTGCCATAATATGGTTCAGTCATTTCCACTGATTTGCAAGATAAATTTGCCTCTAAATTTTTTAAGCTGTTAGTCATCATATAACTGTCAGTTTTCCTTCTTATTATAATAAGATGTTTTAGAGATAGATTTTTTTTGAACAATTGTGTTCACAGAAATGTACATTGGGCCAGGAGGAAAAAATGTGTTGGCAGAAGGAAATCATATCTCATAAAAACCATGTTTGTATATTGTAAGCCAATATTTCTTAAAATTGTACAATTTGGACACCTGCAAAATATGTATGAAAACATTACATTTCCAGAATTCTATTGTTTTTGTAATGTGAATGTCATGGGGCATGTCCACTTGCCTCGAGATCACACTGCTCAATGGCCACAGAAGTGTATTTCAGCTCACGTTACTGCATGGAATAAACTTTTGGCATTTTGTTTTCAGTTGCTACAACAGGAGTTTAGGATAAGTACACACCATTTTATAACAGAGCTGGGCATATAGATATTTTAAGGGATTCTAATAAATCTAATAATCATATACTATTTGGTAAAAATGTTCTCCTGCCTTGTGCAATCTTACCATGTTCTTAAAATTTCACTTGGTTTTACAACCAGACGTTTTCATTTGCATTCAAAACTAGAGCAGCAGTATTTCAAAAATTTTCTCAAGGTAGTAAAAACTACGTAAATGGATCTTAAAATATGAAAATTGAAATATAACTTTTCAACTAGAAATCATCTAGATCAATTCCTTTATTTTATGGATAAAGATATTTAAAACAACAGTCTTAAAATTAAATGACTTAAGTCTATAAGGTCAGAGCTAAGAATAGACCCAGATATTCTTATTTTCATTAGTCTTTAAGCCATACATTTTTTTTTGCATTTGATAATTATATTATTTTTCTATTTTATCTTCAAACTCTATTGAGATATAATTGATATACATGTGTGTAATTAAGTTGAAAAACAGGCTAATTTTAAACACTTTGCATTGCAAAATAATTAACATAGCATTATTTAGCAACTCTACCAGGTCACAGAATTTCCCTTTTTTTCATGCTAAGATCTACTCTCTTAACAACTTTTAATTATATAATACAGTATTATTGATTATAATTTCATATTGTACATTAATATCTAGGATTTGATCATCTCCTACCTGAAAATATGCACTCTTCAACTAACATTCCCATTTTTCAGACTACCAAGTTCATGACAACCACAATTTTAAGCTGTCTCTATGAGTCCAGATTCTTTTTAGATTATACATATAATTAATATCATGCAATATTTGTCTTTTTTCCTTTTAACTTATTTCAAGTAGCATAATTCCCTCAAAGTCCATCCATATTGTCACAGAAGGCAGGGTTTCCTTCTTTCTCATGGCTGAATAATATTCCATATATACGTGCACACACCCGGAAGTGATTTTGCTGGATCGTATGGCAGCTCTATTTAAAATATTTTGAAAGCCTGCATACTATTTTCTATAGTGGCTATACCAGTTAAAATTCTCACCAATAGAGTGCAAGTGTTCTAATTTCTCCACATTGTCACCAATACTTGTTATTTTTTCTTTTTCTTCGTGCTAGACATTCTAACAGATGTGAGATGACATTATAACTCCAGTTGTCTTTATTTTCAAAGTTCCAAATGGCAGCAACATAGTTCCTATGTTTTCGATGACCTGAGTTATTTCTCATTCTCTCTGGGAAAATTGTGAGTAAGTTCCTAAGATATGATAATAGTCTTCCTTTGTAAGGTAATTGGTTAAGGATGTACATCTTAAGTAAACTGAGACAGTTGTTTAAAGCTCTTAAAACTGCAATATGTAAAATTTGATCAAATGATATCATGAAAATACGATGCAGACATTTTTCAGATAGAGAAGAATGATTGAATCAATTTAGACCTGAGGAAATTAACCAATACCAGGTAATGTACACTTTTTAATATTCAATGAAAACTGTACTCATGAATTTTGTAAGATTAATTGCTTCTTTCTCTTCAAGCTGGCTTTGAGTTACTTTTATTATTTCCAACCAAAAACGTCTAGTGGAAACATTTACGTACTTAGCTACATAAATAAAGTTTTCAACCTTTCTAAACCTCAGTACATTCATAATTTTATCTTCTTGATAGCTTGTGAACATTAAACCAAATGCCTTATGTACATGTAAGATTCAAAAAATGGTATTATTGTTTACCAAAACAAATAATCCCATTTTCTGAGTAAACAACATTGCTTACTTACACCTATCTTGATCTTTATTCTTGATTTAAGAAGTTGGACAAGATTTTCTGCTCAGTTTTAAAGACTTTTCACATTAAACACCATAAATTGCTAAAGGGGGAAAAAAGATTTGGCAAGATACCATTATTATTTGTTATAATTGCATATTCAAAATATCTAAACTTACTATAAATGTTCATTAATTAAAATAATTGTGCAATTTTCTTTATTTGCAAATGACCATTGTGCTTTAAATTGGAAAATACACCATTGTTGCAATATTTTTTAAGTATTACAAGATGGATATATTTTGCAAGTATGACAATCTTTCAGCAATTTATCATGTGTAGTTGAGCTTGAAGAAGAGATTCACTCCAGATATTATTTACTGATGAAACTTAAGTCCTCCTAATTGTACAATGTATATTGCAGCAATATACCCAAAATTTGAAAATATTAACTATATTAATTCTACAGAGAATTTCTTTACAGTCATGTAGTATAATTCATTATAAAGATGCTTTCAAGTTTTGTAGGCTTTATTTGACTGTTGTTGTAGAATGTTAAAGCTAATCTCTAAAGATTTTAAGGTGTTATTTTATAAGAATAAAATAGATGAGCTACTATTATGATAAAATCTAGTGTATCTGAGATATTTTTAGTACCTGGATCACAAAAATTCAAAATCATTTAAGATCAGCTCTAGTTGCAATAAAAAATAGCAATTCTTTGTTGTGGATGTTTTATTTTTTTCCCTTAAATTCATGAGTTATTTCAAAAACATTTGGTAGAAAGATGAAGGTGTTGACATTTTAATAAATGTTCTGTCATTTAATCAGAGGTCAGTTTTATTCCATGGAAGGAATTTCACTAGATCTATTGCAAAATGAACATTTTAAAAACTCCACTACTAAGTGCCCCACTTATTTTCACAAACCTTGGGACAGAATTTTATGTTATGGTCCTTTTCTTGTGTTCACAAAATAGACTGTTTTTAAATGTGTGCAATATTTTGTTTGTATGAGGGCTGTGGTTTGTTCATCAATGTCAAAATCAAAATGTTCATTTCACCAATGTTAAAAATCACAAAGGTAGAACATTGGAAGAAGCTGTGACTCTTCGCTTGGGGTGTTCTTTGTCCTTACCCTTTTCCTTTAGCTGTATTATGGATTTAAGGGATACTGTGAGAATGGAAGAGAGAAATTAATTCTCCTTTGAGCTTAAGACACAATTTAAACTACTGCTCTCCCCATTTTTAAGAAGTTCTCAAGTTAGTAACAAGCAGATTGGTTTTTACTGAAGATGCAAAGTTACATGCTACAGATTTAGTGTTGGCTTCTGCATACATAGAAGTCAATTTTCTTTTTGTGTTAAAATTCGGTGTGAATTATAAATTATTTTATAATTTAACTAAATCTGATTTCTAAATATATCAAGATCTTTTAAATGTATGTTATGTGCAGCATGCTTATTCATAAGTTCTAGAATCTAGTAAGTAATATATTACAAATATAATTTATCCTATTTTCCATATACGATTATATGTACTATGTGTTATGTATATATTAGTGTTATATATATATATATATATATATATTATATAAAGCCAAACTTTTATAATTACATTTGAAGTTCCTCTGAAACTATTTGGGTGGGAAATCCAATCACTATTTTTAAATCTCTCTCAGCACCTGGTATGAACTAGATTGTAACCTCCCCAAATTCATATATTAAAACTTTAAGTCCCAATACGATTGTAGAAAGAGATAGGACCCTTAGGAATTAAGTTAAATAAATACTAATTCATAATAATATAATAATTAATAGTATTAATTAAAGTTAAATAAGGGTGAAGTCTAGTTCTAAAGATTAATGTTCTTGCACAAAGAGATGTCAGAGCTGACTCCCTTTATCTCTGCCCAGACATGAAAGAGGCCATATAAGCCAGAAGAGTTTCCTCACCTGCACCAATTTGGTCTTCACCTTACTCTGGGACTTCTACCTCCAGAACCTTGGGAAGATAAACTCCCATTATTTATGCTACCCAATCTATGATGATTTTCTATGACAGTTAAAATTGAATAATATGGAGCACAAGCAAAAAAAGTAATCTAGAATATAGTACAGACCATTTGTCTTTCTACTATCCTTTCACAAAGATGCAAAAACTTGGAAAAATAAATGAGGTACTGGGATGCTTATATATTGAGAATATATTTAATACCATTTTGCTGCTTTCTTCTAACCAAGATGTAAATTGGAATCTTTTATGTTTATTTGATTTTCCTTTATAATTTTGTCATTTAAATATATGATTCACCAATATCCACGTTTTTTAAAAATTACCTACTTCTTTCATTAAAAAAAATCAAGAATCAAAGAAAGGATATGCATGCTCTGCTATGCTAACATTTTGCATATTAGAAATATAAATATATTGATTTAAAACAAGTGAGTTAAAACTTAAAATTTGTATAGAAATTCAAATATTTTGTTCATCATCTTAACAGCTATCCTCTTTATCTCCTAGGATGCATGCATCCTATTCAAGGCCACTAAACCAACATTTGAATTATTAAAGCTTACAAAAAGGTCCAATAACACCAAACCATGCTTCATATTTTATGTCTCCTTTAAATACTTTTTGACATATGTAGGGCATTCAATACACAATAATTGATACTTGAGTACCCCTCTCACTTTTCTTCCAAGTACTGTCTTTCCCACTCTTTAATGTTTTCAGAATATCTGTAAGTTCAGTTTCGTTTTAGAACTGAATCCTGTCAATCCAAGAAAACTTCGTAAGAAATGGATTTTGCATTTACAAAATTTTTTTTGTTGCTTGGTGATACATTCTTCAGCTCTGTTTTTCCTTTACGTAACTAAAGTAGCTTGTGCAAGTGTGTCACAAAGATGTAAATCTTCATTGAGTCTATAATCATTAAGCTAAGACAGCAATGTAAACAATGTGTGCAGCATCTTTGACCAGATGGAAGCATTCATCAATCTAATAAAAATTTTCATATGTATTTACATTTTAAAAATAAGATATACAATAAATATTTATGGTGAATATGGATTTATTATTTCATTTCTGATGAGAGTTTATCCATTGAATCACATAATGTCAGCTCAAATTATTTCAGATTAAAAATATTAAACAGCAATAAATTCATTATGCATGTTTCTTTGAAATTGAACATGCCACCCTGTGCTGTATATTTGAATTTCAGTCTTCGAACTTTTGTGCTGAATCAGATCATAAATCACAGTACCCCCACTATTTTCATGAGTTTTATGGCAATGAATGATGTTATGAAGAATTTATGAGGGCAAAATCTTCACTAACTACATAGTTATTACCTTTTTCAAAGAAATAAATCCTAGCTACCTGAGACCAGAGGCATAAAGTTCTCAACCTACAGGATACTCACAACTGACAGACAGTCCAAGGGGCTTTATGGTACAGGGATGTTTTCTGGGTTGTAAAATGTAAAAATGGGTGAGAGAAGGATGATTATTAGAATTCCTCAAGTAATCAAGCCACATATACCCCTGACGGTGTGTATACTACCCTAGGAATGGATTTGGATTTTCTCTTGAAAAGACAAAGGGATGTGGAGCTCCTTACATAGTATCACTTTTATTTAGGAGTTTACATATTCATTTACTTAACTTGTAGTGAACAACTTAGTTGTAATTAAGCCTTAAAATTACATTAATACATCTGATGTTTACATACAAATGCAAATATCTATATATATGCACATACACGCACACACAAATTCATTAATTAATTCATTTATCCTCAAAGAGAAAAGCAGTTCTTAAGTTATTTTCCTATTATCCAACAAATTTGGGTACATTCATAGGATCATACATTTCAAATTTAAGTTTTCAATTCTTTTGACTCTGCAGTAGTTAAGGTTTTACTATACAAATACAGAGAGTATATAACTGCCTAAGCTGAACAAGCACAATTTAGTCAGGTGAATTAACACATGCTGAGAGTGATATGATACTTAATGTATATGTGCTGAATAGTGGGATTCAACTTTATTTAGCCATAACAAGAGTTTTATTCATCCATCTCAGCTTCTGAATTTCATAAATATTGATTTAAATAAAAACATTGGTTTTAATTATTTTAAATTATTTTAAATATGTAATAACAATTGTAGACATGGTTAAGTTGAAAGCACATTGAGAGTGTGTTTAAGAATATTTTTAAATTTACTTTTAAATAGGAAATGTATGCACATGAAATTCAACGTATATCGCATTTCTAGCATGTCTCTCAGAGCCCCCTTTTTACTGAGACATTTCCATATTTTATATACTTCCAAATAGAAGGCATGCATATTCTACTATATATACACACTATATATTTTGTGTATAAACATAAAGCATTTTTCTTAAATGATACACTTTGTATAAAAAAATCACAGTATACTCATGATCCTGAATTATACCTTTTTAAATTTACAGTTCTAATTACTTTTTAGAGGTCATTCTTATGAAACATTAAGTTGTTACATTTTTAATGGCAACTAATCTTGTGTTTAATAAATGAAATCTTATTGCTAAAGTCACTTGATATTTGTTACCTTTAGATCCTCATTAGTGTTTTATAAGTACTGACAATGCTGCAGTTTACACATTCATTTCATGAATTTAATTTAATTTCATGAATGTGCAAACATTTCTAAATGAAGGTCAAAGAGAATGTTATATTTTTAACAGTGTTAGACATAGCCAAATTGTATCTCATAGTTTGATTAATTTACAGACTGATATATTATGCACACAGTTGCCAATTTTTCCACGTTCTCTTTGGTGCTGTTATCAAGTTGTTGGAATTTGTTAGTTCAAAGCTGAATTGATCCAAAACATGTATCATTTTTGTATGCCACTATAGCTCTAAATCATAGACATAGTCAGTGATTTTAAATCTGTACTTTTTAGACTGTAATATAAACCTCTTTTTGATTTTGGTACCAAATTTTCATATCTTATTTCATAGTTTAGCTCTCATGCATATGTCTTTCAAAGAGTATAATTTGGGAGCAGGTGTTTATGAAGAATATTAACATCTTCAAAGCTGTATACAACATTAGAAAAAATATACTGGAAACATGTAATGTGTTAGCACAGATGATGAGTAGTCTTTGATATTGCTAAGACTTAGAAAGAAAGGCTTAATAGTATTAGAATCAGTTTGAATAATTTTCTTTCAGTGTCAGATTGTTCTGAAGATTTTCTATAGCCTATCGTTTTTGGTTTTGTATTTGACAACTTCGCAACAAACCATATCTCATGTCAGATCTTTTTGAAGAAATTTGTGACAAATAAAGAAAAATGAGTAAAGTTAAAATGAGCAATGAGTAGAAGGAAAGATATTATGCATGTAAAGAATTTTTTTATTAATGAAGTCCCCTGTTGAGTAACTGGAAAAATGTTTAAAGTCATTTACAAACTAATATAATGTAGATTTGTTGCTTACTTGCAAGCCTTTTATAAGGATTTTGCATGTCTTTTATAGTGATCTTGTTTGGCAATTTGGAGTTTGCATGTAACCTATTATAGCTCACTCTAATTTAGAGGATTCAGTGATTTTATCAGGAACCTATAATGCCTTTAAGAAATGAGCACTTATAAACATATATACAGAGAATAAAGTGTTACTTCTTAGAGAGCTAAACTCAGAAAAAGAATACTTGTGGTTCCACTCAACAAAATAATTGTTTTTAGATACTCAAAAAATTTATGGTTTTAGTCATTAAAATATTTTATCAAATATATTAGAAATATACCAGAAATATATTATCAAATTCCCTCATTTAAAAAAATATCTTTCAAATAAACTGCTTATTCATGTCTATGATGTCATTAAGATCATAACTGCACCAATCTCAGTGATTTTTACAGCAGAACTATGATGTAATTGTGGGAAACTGTCAACTAATAGAGTAAAATTAGATACATGCTTGAATGAAACAGACTACATACCTATGAAGAGAGGTACACAATGCCAGGGAACAGACACTCAAATCACCAAAATGTTTCAGAGTTGATGAAAATACTGGTCTCAGGAGCAGCAACCACTATGCTTGATTGTCCTCAAGGGAGTATCAATACTGTCCTGTTCTTTATCACACCCTTACTTGTGTGTTTGTGTGTGTGTGTGTAAACTGCTTATGTATCTGAGAAATAACAGCTGCAAAAAATATTTAACACATTGAATATTTACTCTAGGACTGATTAAATGCAATTCATAAAGAAATCTAATTTGGTACCAATCTTAATAGCTCTGTAGTATTAAAATGTGTCAACAAAATATCTTTCGGTGTGTTGGAAAAAATACCAAAACTAAATGACTATTTGTTAATGTTTTGAGATAATTTATTTGCATTATTAATAGATATTTTGCTCCAGGATTTTTCTTAAGCCTATGACCCATCATTCATTGTAAGATATGTATAGCACACTTTATACTTAAGGCCTTGAGTAAGAGATGACATAGCAAAACATGATAGGCAAGAAATTGTTTCCACTCCTTCATTTTGAGTACCCATATGTATGCCCTTTTAATTAAAAATTGAAATAGCTTATGTGCATACACATTTACAAATATTTGTTTCAATGCAAATGATACATAATCAGAGATTGCCTTTCCTGCAATTTGAAAGGATTTTCTGGAATAAAGAAGAGAGCATGTCAGAATAGAAATAAGTAATACATTTAATGGATCCATGCGGAAAAGATAAGCAGGTAGAATGATGTGTCCTATATCTTCTCTCCAAATCTTGATGGATGCTGTGTATTAAAAAATTCAGGTAGATTTTCCAAGATGTAAGAGCAAACAGTTCAGTGTATGTATTACAGAACTAAAAGGGGGAGGTAATTAATTATATAAAATTAAATCGAAGATATGTTTCCTGCATATCTGAATTATGGATTTAATTTGGCAACTGTTGCATAAGAAAAGATTTTGGAACAATGAAAAATAGCTAGATTAACAGCCACTTATGTAGTGATAGTTGGTGACTAAAAATAGTCTTCATTTTAATGCATTTAAATAAAATAGCTCTTTAAGAATTTGTCTTTTTTTCCTACAGTTTTAGTCAAAAGAATACACACCAAAGAAAGACAAATATTTTTGTTTGGCCTATGTAGTGACATATTTACTATGAATCTATGGAGGGTAAGTTATAAAGAAAATTTACTATGACATATGCTATAGAGATTATAAATTAAAAACAGTTTTTCTCCTAAAGAATTGAGTCTAAATTTGACCAAACATTTCATTATCAAGATAATTTAGTAAACTCAAAAGAATAAAATGAGGTAAAAATCAAATCAATAACCACATCTGCTTTAGAACAGGCTTCTAATACTATATTTCGGTTACTCTTTATAATTTTAAAAGAAAGCGTTATAATTCTCAAAGACAAGTCAGTGAATAAGGTATACTGACAGGGAATTTGAACAACCACAAAATCAAAGAAAATTATATTTCTTTGCTGTGATACTTAAATCAAGCAAAATGTGTATATCTAGGTATTTATTTTAGGGTATTAATATTTCTGAAATTTTCCATTGTCCACGTAGAAATGTGTAGATGGAAAAAATAACTCTACTTAGTTCAGAAGTTAAGAATTTAGCATTGTAAGAACATTAGATTTATACCTAATTTTGTATTCTAATTATTGCCTAAAAAATAAGTGCCATTTGTGACTTCAAATATGCCTTGATTTTTATTTTTGTTTTTCATTTCATTTTTTAAAGAAGTCTCTCAAGGGGAAAGCCAAACTTATCTGCAACTTAAATGGTGACCAACATGGAATTATAAATACAAATATTCTGTTCTATAATGCAAATGTCATACCGTTGATGGACAAACAGAAAAAACTATAATTTAAAGATGATGGTATATATTGTGTTTTAGCTCTACTTGTGGTATTTTTTTATATGTTTTTCAAATTGTGAAGCTTAAAGAACAACTACAGAGCAGGTCGAGGTTATACCACCAGAAATTGAATCGCTTCTAACTGAAACATGGTGTATAATGTGAATCAAATTGTCTTGGTGTCACAGTTCATGAACTATATACTTTCCGTAAGTCTGCTAGTGGAAAGGACAATACATATTTTATTTCTAAGCTTTTGCCTTAAGGAGAAGCACAGAAATTTTTTAACACCTCATTTCAGCAAAATATCAATGATTGACATTTTTGTCCTAAAGTACAGATTTGTTCCCCCTAGGTATAGGCCTCCTAACACATGAGTTCTTTTCATTTTAGCTATAAATAGTATTTGAGATAACTCATATTTTAAAGTCAGGAAATGCATTCTTAGGATATTAAATATCTGTCTTTCTGTTTATTATTTAACTTGAATTTTGTGAAGGGAGAATCATTTCAAAATGAGTGTATTAGTGGCCATTTGTCCCTTGAGTTCCTCTGCAAGCCAAATTCAGAGAGGGTGAAGGGCTTGGTGCTAGAAAGAATTGGCTTTTATTTTTTATTTCCAAATGATAACATCTGAAGATAAAGGTTGACATCCTTTCCAAAGAGTCATGACATCAATTTAGGGCAAAAACTCAGTTTTTAACAGGGAAGGCAGTGGGCATCCTATGCTGGTTGTGAAGTGGGGACAAGGTTCCACCTTCGTTGAGTTATTCATTGTTCTGCTTCAGTTCTTCCTCAGTGATGGCTGATAAAGCTTATCAGTAAGCTGTTATCTAAAGAGAACAAAAGTCTTAATTGTTTCATTACTTGTAGCTTTTGACCTCCTTCAAAACATTGGCTTATTTGGTATATTACTCTTTTTTAGACTTTAGATTTTTTAAAGAAATATATTTAGAGTTGTGAAACATAAAATATATTATTTTAATTTTGTTGCTAAAGATTTTAAATACAAAAATTGACATCAATCACTGATAAGAACAAAGGAGCAACATAATTTAACTTGCACATATCTTTGAACTGTACTGAAATTCTTAACAGTGGGCAATTTTTTGCTCAATTTAGCAGTATGAATTTTATATATAGAAAAAGAAACTCTTGTAACATAAAAGGTTTCAACCTCTAAAAATTATTAAACATAAATTTCTTTAAAAAGTCACAAATTTCTAGAAAACATTTTAAAAATAATCAAATCAGTAACATAAAATCAATTTTAATATCTATGAACATATATTTATTTAAGTAATAATTTCCTTATATAATATAAGTACCTTGATATTAATATTATATAATGCAAGATAAATTAAAATTGCAGCAAATTCAGAACTTACCATTTAAATTTGGGTCAAACATCTTAATAACACACACAAAACTTTTTCCTTTTTATTCAAAATTTCAGATACATCTATTTGAATCACAATTTTAATTTTTGAGATTTTGAGAGAGGAATATTTTGATCATATCCATTCACTAAAAAGCAGCTGTCTAAATCTTATATTTTAAATGACCATACATTTTAGGATTCAGGTTTATAACAATTCTGAAAATACAATATTAAGGGAGTTAAAATTGATTCATTAGGATGACATAACAATTAATAATTAAGTATTACAGTTCAGAGTACAGAAGGCCATTGTAGTTGTTGGATAATTTTGAGAGTATTCCATGCTCGAAAAAAGTGAGTGACTTCTCTCTAGATGCCTGCAATGACCAATTTTGATATCCATGTTCAAATATGGGGTCTTTCTAATTAGCCTAAAATTTCTAGTTCTAGTGACAGAATGTGGGATAGAGTTTCTTTTTTTTCAATCTTTAAGTGTAGAGAAGTGAGTTATTAATGTGTTAACTTTTCAGATATTCTTATAAAATACCAACACAAGCATACATTTTTTGTTTTCCAAATTAACTTCATGATACTTTTTAAATCAATTTATTTTTCTGAACTACATCCCCTTAATTTGGAAGTTGTTAGTTACACTTCCTAGAGGACAAAAAGGTTCTTTATATTCAAACTATTTCTTTAATAAAATTTGAAACACATCCCAAATTCCAGAAAAAAAAAAGACTCATATTTCTGATTATGACTTTTCTTTTCAGGACTTGTAAGTAAAAATAAATAATCATAAAACAAATTTTTACCTTACTTTCCAATCGGGGTTTATTTTAAGTTTTACTCTACATTAACTAAATTGACAGTTTGAGTCATGTGTAAGCTATGGCCCTATGAAGTCAAATTACACCGACTGTCCTTTAAGGAGGAATCATTTAGCATCAAATGTTAATTGAAAATGATTGCAATCATTATTTACTTTTTACAAAAGATATTAATGTGGGCTCATTTTATCACTCAGAGTAACATCTCCAGCATCGTCTTTCTCTATTTCTTAACTCTGAATCTATTTTAAAATTAAATTACTCATATAGCAAGTCCTTACTCTTTCTCTAGTTTCATGTGACTTTTACATTTTTCATGTGATTTTCAAATTTTTTTGATTGCCTTAGATCTCCTGGCTCTGTATAAATTTCACTTCTCTCATTTTTTTTTGTTCTCTTTTTATGTGGTTGAATATAGACCCTCCATTTGTCATTAATAGATGACAAGTTGATGGAAAGACAGAAACATATATTCAGTCATCGTCTTAATATCCCAACAGGTAGGTACAAATTTGAAGATTTTGCATATTCAGACATCAGTATATAATTCTACTGATTATTTCAGTGTTCTGTGATGACTCCTAAAATCTGGAATATGATCCATGTATTCTACATTTTTTTTCTGTCTGTGCTCTCCTGTCTCCCTTTAGTATAATACTTTCTACATTAACACCAAAACTGTCTCTGTAGGGACTAAATTTCCTTGGGTCAAAATGACAAGTAGGACAAGCAGATATCACATTAATTAACTACAAATCTCAAGAGTATTTGCATTTCGATGGAAAATAATTCCTTAATGAAAAGAAATCAATATAGAATATTAAAATTCCAGACAGTAGGGGGTTATTATAGTAGATATTTTTGAGCAAGAGGCTTTGATTCCGGTTGACTTTGCAGAAGTAAACATTGCCTAATTGTGCATAACTAAGGATTTGTGAAAAATGTAGGAGCTTTAATAGAAATGTTAAAAAAAAATTACCAGAGCCATTTGTAGCTTTACTATGCATTTATAGCTCTACTACACTTGTACAAATGATGTAAAAAATAATCTCATCTCAGTGATAGGCCTAATCATTTATACACAATTCATTCTTCCAAAATCTCTAGAATTTTATGCACTTGTTTTTCGCTGCCACAACTAATTTTCACTGCATGAATATATTTCTTTACAAATGTACTAAAAAAAAAATAAAACATTTGTAGTGAGATATGGAAACATACTGTTTCCTTGTTGTAATTTTTTTACAGCTATTGCCTATAAAAAAGACTGATGGGTTGACAAAAATAAACTTGTTATAAAATTTTTAAGAGATTTCTATTTAAGATGATGGTCATTTAGGATTTTTGACACACGTTTTCTGATATAAATACATTATAATGATAGTTAAAACATAAAGTGAGAAAATCAAACAAGGAAGGATAAGGAAACACACAAACTCTAACTCTACAGATCACAGAAAGAAAAATGCAGAGCAAAATATGGCTGTGAATAAAAAGTTCTATTCTAGTTTAGATACTGAGGCAGTGAAAACTTTGAATTTGCTTGCTGACGTAGTAGAATAACAGAGCTAGCACTTCTGTATGGCACCAGGAGTTTAGGCTGGGTCTTCATCATTTATAACAGTATGCTAATATATGGTAAAACTAATATTTATTTTATTACAACATCATAGATATTTGGACCAAGCATCTGTTTTTTCTTCCAACTGCTGACAAAGTATACTGAATGAACAAATATTCAGTATTTTAGTAGGGACCCCACCTAGCTGTCATGAAATTTGGTTACAGTCTAAAAACCTGAATACACTGTAGAAATAAGTACAAAGTAGGAAAAGTTGAGTACGAAAGCTTAATTATTCTCAGCAGTTTAAGAGACCTGAATCAGCAATGCATGTTGACAAATACAAGAAAAATATAGAGAACCTGAGTAGCAACACTTAACATCTTGATCGATATAGAAGTAGATAATTATAAAAGTTAGAGATCTAGAGTATTTGTTTTTTGTAAATTGCGTTTTCAGATCCAATCAAAGACTCAAAGAGGGCAGAAGTTTTACCTCCCCTGAAGGAGATGCTACAAATCCAATGATTAACAAAGAAAAGAGCCTGTTCTTCTCTCTTTTTTTTTTTTTTTCCTGAAATTTGCTTAGAATCAATCTTATTGCCAGTGAAAAGAACAGCCTTCAAGCAAAACACTAAGAACAAAAGTAAAATCACTGATAAGGATGCAACTGGGCACAGCCTGGTGCCACCCATCAATGACATCAAAGCTACTGGCCCCCAGCTTCTCTCTTTCCCAAATCCCCTTCCTGCAGGGGAAACTGATAACTGCACTCTCAAGAAATAAACTGTTTTGCTTTGTTTTTTTAAAGGAAAATTACACACAGTAACAAAGGCAAATAGGCAGCGAGAGAGAAAGAAAGAAGCACTTTATTTTACTTAGTTGTTCATCATGGTTGTTCCTCCACCCCTCCCCGCATCACCACCGTACATCTACCCTGGGTGTTTGGGATGTTTATGAATTATATCCGGCTACCTTATCCCCCTGGGCCACCAGGGTGTGTCATAAAATAAATTTTAAGTAAAATAAAAAGTTAGTCTCAGTATATATGGGAAATTTGCTGTTAGGAGTATACAAAGCAACAAATAATGATGAAACAAATTTCAGGTTTTGATGTGATTCAGAACATGATTTCCGGCTGTAGGCTGTAGAAAAATTAAACTAGAAATAAAAAAAATTTAAAAGAGTAAAGCAAAATCAACATACTTAGAAAAATTTTGAAGGCACTTCTAATAAAGCATAGGCTTAAGAGAAATCATAATGGAAATTATAACATAATCTATTTAGGTTAAACCACAATGAAAGTAGCTATGTATTGAATACTGAATAGAGTTGGTTGCAACTAAATCATTTCATAGATTACATTAGCTTCAAAGTGTACTTATTTTAAAAAGAATGGAAAAAAAGCTGAACCAGAAACTAGAAAAATAAATTAGAAAATAAATTAAAAAGTAACACATATAAAAAATAAAATAAGAAAAACAAGAGTCAAATAATCAAAATAGGAAATGACCACAATTAAAAGTGTTTCTTTGGAAGAGCACTAATAATATAAATTACAATAAAATAGTCATTTTTTTTTTTTTACTTATTGACCTTACATGACAGGCACTTTCAGAAGTGTTTCATTATTTTGACTCTTGTAATTCTTATACATCCCTGAGAAGTTATTACTATTTAAGTCTCATTTTTTTCAGAAAGGGAAATAATCATGAATAAGTTCTGTAATTTGATCAAGCTTAAATAGTGCTAGAAATATGATTTTTATTTATAGAAAATTCCCCTAGAAAAAATGATGTGAAAAATAACACAAATTAAAAACATATTAAATAAAAATAAGAAAAAAACTTTTATAGTTTTATTTAAAAATAGCACATATAATTTACATGTATTCATAGATAATTTTATATAAGATTTGTTTTCAAAAAGAAACATTCAAAAGCCACTCTTTACATATTAAGAACCTGAATATGTAATGATTGAGAAATTAAATATATAAAAAAATAATCTCTTCTGCACACTTTGTGCAATGTCAAATATAAATGTATGTATAAATAAATTTTGCAAAACTCTCAAGGAACAGATAGTGTTTTATAAATTTTAAGGAAAATAATAATATCAAATTTATTTTATTGAGATAATATAACATGACAATGAAGGCAAGGAAGAATAATATATTAAAAAAAATCAAAGACTGAAAACTTTATTAAAATCCAAATGCTAAAATCTCAGTAAAATGTTAACACACATAATAAAACAATGTTACCTTTAAGTGGACCAACAGTAAATAGGTTTATTTAATGAGTGCAAGGACAATTAATTTACTGAAATTTCACTCATATACTGTCGCATTGTCTGATAAGATGAAAATAATGATTATTATAAAAAAATACAGAACAGCATTTAAAATATAACATTGATTCATGCTTAAAAACAGCAACAAAGTTTAAATATCAAGGCAATTCTTTTAAAGTGACGGGCTAAAAAAGGCATGTCAACTAAGTTCTTTTTTTTCATTTATCAACATCATATTTAGAGATTTTGACATATTAGATATAAAATAGAAACGCGTGGGTAACAATACTTGATTCCATAAAGTTAAAAAAAAAACTTTTAGAAGTAATGAAACAAAGTTTAATTATACTATTAACCACTGAAAATAGCCATGTTCTTTCATATTAATAGACAATTGTCAAGAATTGAAAACCCTTCACATCTATAACTACCAATGAATCATTTTTTTAAATCTTTATCTTTTTTAATTTTTTTTAAGGAATGGTACACATAGGAATGAAGGCAAGTAGGCAGACAGGCAGGAAGACTGAGGAGGAAGAAGCACTTTATTTGTTTTACTTAGCTGTCAATAATTTGTTGTTTTCCGGTGGCTCCAGTCTTGAACAGTGGGCCCTGGGATATATGTGGCCTGCATCTGGTTTAAATCGCTAGGCCACCAGTGTGTACCTATTAATCGAATTTTAACATCAAAAACAGAATAAAAATATGGGAGCCCTTTTGGGGAAAAAAATGAAAACAATTTTATTTTTTCTACAGGAGACATAATGAAAACACTGATGGGAAGAAGCCTTGGCAATATGTGTTACCTTAACCTCATCAAGTCTGCTTCTGTCTACATGGCCTAAATGTAGAGGCTGCTCCAGCGTCGTTAATAGAAATGGACTTAATTCATCATTTCATTAAAATTTCTTATGTCATCTATTTCTAATCTCAGAAAATCCCCTATTTCACTTTATACCAAGGAAGTCCAATTGAAATCATGGGGATTTATTTTAGAAAGCTAAAGAATGTATCAAGGACCTGTTTTCTAATAGGTTGAGGACATTAAAAAAAAATCATTTCTTTTAAAGAACCAGATAAAGAAAATATATTTTCTTTATGAAAAGAAAGTTTACTGTTAATGTATTGAGTGCATATGATGAACAAAATAGATCATCTAACTCAATAAGTACAATTCTGTATTTATATAAATGTACAATTATACATAGTTCTATGAATTTTTCCTGTAACATTTTATGTTGATTTTGTCAAGTATCCAAGCAAGGTTGCATAAACAAGAAACAAAGTTCATGATTTTGGAAAAAGTTATCCAATTTTAGATAAACAATTTTGTCAACTCAAGTTCACTACAGAAAGGAAGATATTGATTCATAAAAGTTTTTAGTGCCTCAGATTGGTATGATTTCCAGATGTTTTAATTACATATCGCTCAGCATCTTTTGACAATGAATGCATTAAAATGAACAGAAAAGTTTCAGCCAGCTGCTTTTCTGTCAGGTTGGATAAGTTACATTCCTTGTATTTCCAGCTATTTACTTTTATAGCTATCAAGTCTTATACTTCCAAAAATAGGAAGGATAGTCAATTGCATGTTGTACCATAAACTTCAGTCATTGGTGCAAATCGCATCAATATATTCATTTATTTTTGGTGATTAATAAAGTAATTTTAATATTAATATTTCTTAACATGCTTTTTTTGGTAACAATTGATGTCGCATAATGATAAAACATGTTTAATTGCAAATAAGATTTTAATGTTCTTACGTTTCTATGGTATTTTTACTTTCTATGCTGTTTTTCATTTGCTTTCATTTTTCATTGAGACGTAAAAATTTCCTGTTTCCTTCAAAATTTTACTGTCTTTACACTGTCCATTACTTACTCTGCTCATTTTCTTATTTTCATGCAATTGACAATTATAATAAAATGTAGTATTTTTGTATGGTTCCCTGTTTCTTAATTCAAAAATCTCTTTTAAATACTTCTGAAAACGAAAGTAGAGGATACTTTGATTAACTTGCACCTAGAGGGTATTATGCTTAGTGACATGAGTCAGAAGAAGTGAATCATCATATGATTTTTACCAGATATGATATATATGTAATAGATAGATAAAGATATAGATTTATAAACCAAATAAACAGATGAACCACATCAAACAAAAATAAACTTTTTGTCTATAGAATCAAATTAATGGTACCAGAAAGGAAGGGAGAAGAGGAAGAGTTCAATGGATAGAATGGGACTGTTGGTGGTAAAAGTAACATATTACACATACCTATAGATGGAGATTATAGTCGTGTACCCTTAAATTTACATAATGTCATTATGCAATACGTGTTAAATTTAAAAACCAGAAAGAGACAAAAAGAGAGAGAAAGAGAGATTCAAAGATGAATAAGATATGACCATTGCTCTTGAGAAGCATCTTAAATCATGGTATTAATCTAAACATGAATTCTTTTTTTTTCAATTTCAATGAAATTTATAAAAAAACAAGAAATCTGAGGGCACATGACAGTAATTCAGGACAAGTATTCTGATTCTGATTTCTATGCCAGCTAGGGTAGAAAAACTGGAAAGCATGAAAACTTGCTTCCATTTTCATGTACCTGTAATAAAATACTGGGAGTTCCCTAATCAGTTTACAGGTACTTAGAGGAGTAAAGAATCATAGTTTCCATAATTTCACAAGTAATGTATACAAATGAGAACAAATATTTCATTAGTGCTTTTTTGATTTGATTATTTTCCCAGGCTACAATATATAAATCAGGTTGGTTCTTTATAATTTTTGTTTATTTATCTATTTTGTCTTGATTTGATTTTGAGTTTTTCCTTCCTTTATGAAATTTTTTATTCAAAATATAAATTAGCTTAATATCTGAGGATAGAAATAAGTATTATATAAATAACTTTTATATCTTGATGCTTTTATTATTGTTCTAATCTATAAATATTTTCACAGTGCTATCCTTGTTTTTAAATAGCATTTAATATTAAATCTTATATGAAGCATTTTCCTTATTGGTATAATTATAATCACCAATATAGCTTATTATATTGAAAGTATATTTCTTAAATAATCATTATGTAACTTTTTAGGTTGACCCCAGGAAGTTTTCCACTCTCATATAATTCATTTCCTTCTTATTAGCAATAATTTTCATATATGTGTATATATACATAAATAAGTAAAATTCATTTGCATATATGAAACTAATCTAGTTAAATAAACTACATGGAATTCTTTAGAGACAAAGACTATGGTTGATTGAAGAAGTATCTGATGAATCCAAACTTAGATAGCAATTGATTTCCACATAAAGTAAAAGAATTAAACAAGTTCAATTTTATTGGAATACCTCCATTCATATATATAATGTGACAAGATCATTAATACTTGATAGCTTATAATTAACTGACCATCTAAGAATAAAATGAACCACTGCTTTTATAATTTTGAATGAATTAGCAATTGGATACATTTTAAGGGGAAACAGTTATTTGAGAAATTACAATGTTTGATTGTGGATATTAATTACAATATGTATGTTACGATAATGTGAATGAAGGAGAATGAGAAAATGATGCAAAGAGAAATCAGTGCCTAAGGTGATTTAGTGTCATGTAACACATTCGTGCTTAGGCTATAGTGTACTATGTACTATGGTTGTGCTACTTACTTTATATCCCTTTTGCTTTTAATTTTTATCAAGATAATCAAAATGAGTATAGTTTTATTATTAGGTAAAACTCTTGTATTTGTGAGGTGCTGAAAAGTCTGTATTGAGATATCACTGGTTTTACAGAATTCTGGATAAAGGCTATGGTCTAATACTTAGGATCTATGGAGGTTTTATGGGAATTTGACATTTCTTCAAATTTCAAAATAACACAGTTATTTCTATAGGAACTGGAATCTGAGTGCAGTTCCTTTATTTTAAGATTAAATCTTCAAAGAACAGTGATAGTAGATTCCCTTTTTCTAACTATAATACCTTTATTTTCCCTCTAAGGATAATTGATATGTACACAGATAATTATGTATAAAACTTCATCATGCTCCCAAAATGTCAAATATGACTAAGTAGAAACAGAAAAATGTCAACTGTAATAAAATGAAATTTAATTTTTCATGTAATACACCTCAAAAGCAATTAAGTTTCAAACTAAAAAATAGTAGGCACTCTCATATTCATGTTTGAACATTTTTGGTGTGTCATGTACAATCAGGCAAAAGAAGAGTTTTGGCTTAAGGTAATGTTGTGTCTAGTTTTATCTTCTAACCAGACCACTGAAAGTCTTTCAGGATTAGTAATGAGCTTATTTTGCTTTTTTTAAAAATTATTTGCCTGTTCACTTTTAATAGCATATTTAATTCCCTTTAGAATCCTTTGAACAGTGTGGATGACTATGAGCTGCAAAAAGTCTACATTTAATTATTTATTTTCAAGATAACACCATTTTTATTTTAGGCCTCTCTAGGCTTCAGATATGCCTTCCTAAATACAATCATTTGTAGTTTTTTTAATTTAAACTGAGAAATTTGTGTATCTTCCTTTCACTGAACACTCAGCAGGGTGATTTAATGGCTTAATTTTAATATTGTTATATATCAAGAATAGGGAGAATGGAGGACAGAGATGGACAAGTGGAGCAGTCAGATGACACAAAAAAATTGATCAATAATGTTACCCCCCCCCAAATTCTATTATATATTTCATAAATATAAAATTTCTTACCGAAGTGTATTCAAACATTAGACTATCAAATAAAGTACTTGGCACCTGTCATATTATCTATTATCTCTCTATTTATCTATCACTTATCAGCTGTTTTTCTCTCATTGTATTTCTACCCAACCCTCTCAATCATGATACTGTGAGCATTCACAAATTTACCACCAGAACTATGGTGTCTCTTTGTGTTGGAAATATTTTTTCTATAAATACTTAAAAAATAAATTGACTCAAAGGCCAATGAGATTCTTAAAAGAAAGGTCCCGAAAAGAAAGCTGACAAAAAGCAAGAATAAGTTTTATGAGATATATTTTCTCAAGAAAGGTAAAAAGGTAAAAAGACAGCATTTTTATTAACTTTCAAGTTACAAGGATAAATTTGAGTGGTTGCTGCAGAGATCATCTAATTTACAAAGTCAAAATATTTACTGTCTGGCATTTATAAGAAAAGAAAATTGTTGAAATCTTCTCATAAAACCCACTAGTATGAAAACAAAATGGCAAAAGTCTAGCAGCAGTAGGATAAAATTATAAACACGCTATGAAAATAATTTAATAGAGTTAAATAAATGACATTAGATAAACATAGTCAAAGATTAATTAGAATCTAAACATAAATATATGTCATGGAAAAAAGATAGTTAAAAATACCCTATGAACAGACAAAATAAAATTCAGCTCTTGGCCATTGATGCTAGACCTTAATTTACCAATGGGAAAGAAAATGTAGGGGTAGAGGCAAGTAGTGGTTTGTGTCCAAAGGACAGTGGTGGAGGACTTCTGGTAACTTGGTGGTAGACAAGTTGTATTGTTATATATTTGTTGAGTAGCAAGCCTGCACATATGGGCTTGTATTATTTTTAAATGAAAATTAATTCAATACAATTTAGAACAAAAAATGATTGCTTTGATGACAGTATAATCAAATAGTAAGCATATAAATTGTTTCTTAAAAAGTAAAAAATCTGTGATATGTAAAGTTCAGGCAGAAATCAATTTATAAAGATTGAATGAACTCTCCTAATAAATATGACCAACATACTAAATAATCACATGAAGTTTTAGAGACATAGAATGAATTAGAGGACATGGAGAAAGAAAAAAAGATATGTTTTTAATTTATACAATTTTTTTCTATTTTTGTAATTTGAAAAAGGTATATATAACCTTTAGTTCTTGGTAAATTTGTGGAAATCCTCTGTTGATATGATTTATGGAGGTTTTATAATGTCAGGCGCAGAAGATGAAGCTTTCACATGATCCAAAATTAAAATAAAAGTATGTATATTATTTTAATATAGAAAAATGTCTTAATTGAAGAATTTCAAAGTTAATCTCATTAAACAAAAATTTTATTAATATAGGCAAGAGGTTATAGCAATTTTCTTTCTTTAACAATGCCATACAGTAAATATTTTGGTTTTGTAGTTCAGATGATCTCTGCAGCAAATACTAAATTTGTTCTTGCAACTTGAAAGTTAATAAAAATGCTGTCGTTTTACCTGTCTTCAGAAAATATATCTCATAAAACTTGTTCTTGCTGCTCACCATCTTTCCTTTTTTAAGAATCTCATTAGCCCTTGAGTCAATTTATTCAAAGTGTATTTCAAGCATTTATCAAAAATTCTTACCCAGGACAGAGGAACACCATAGTTCTGATGGTGAATTTATGAATGTTTCTACTATCTTGATTGAGAGAAATAGATAGATATATGATGACAGAAAAATAGTTAATAAATGAAATATTTCTTATATATTTTTATATTTATCCCTTTTAAAAGTGAATTTATTTGGAACTGCAAAAGACCCTTAATAGCAAAGATAACCCTGAGAAAACAGAACAAAAATAGAGGTGTCACACTCCCTGATTTCAGGTAATACTGCAAAACATTAATATTCAAATAACATAGTACTGGAATGAAAACAGACGCACAGATCAATGAAACAGAATTGAGATCCCAGAAATAAATCCACACATTTATGGACAATTGATTCATGACAAAAGTGCCAAAAAACATATTTTAAAGCAAGGAAAATTTTTCAATAAATGGTTTTGGGAAAATTGAACAGTCACATTAAAATAAATGAAACTAAACCATATGCAAAAATTTCATTCAAAATGAATTAAAATTTATTGAAATGCTAAATGTGGAGAGATACTATTTTTTAATGGTTGCACAGTTCTTTATTACTAAGTCTCTATTGTTTTTAAAATGACATTTGGCAATTTGGAAATCCAATGTTCACATTTCCATGATTGCAATTTAGCCTTAGTGATTGTAAGATATTGTAAGATATATTTCAGAAATTAGTTGTCATAGTTTAGTTCTCTAATGTATTTGGTAGCAAAATTTAACTAGTATGAATAGAAACAACTTTAGCCATAATAACCATGGACCACAGAAACTCTGCCATTCATGTCTTAATATCTCAAGGGAGTTAAGGATAATGGGTGAATTATTTTCTTTTACCTTATAGAAAGATTTCTTTTTACATTATAAACGGTTTCTTGACAAATAATTGCTATTTTTAATGAATGTCTACAAACTTTCATATATGGGTATATACTCATAAAATTTATAGATAAATTTCTTTTAAATTTCACCAGATATTGTCAAAGCTGTTATTTAAAAAAAACTTTGTTTCAAATTATACCTAAGAATATACTGAATGGGATATAAAGTTAGTTTGTATTGGTCTCAGTTCACCTCCACCTACCCAGTTACATAAAACATTGAAAGATTCGAGCTCACATCAATTCTACCATTCTCATTACCCTAAATTGATAGTTTCAAGAAAGAACTAAACCAATATGTGATAAGCACTTACCATAGCTCTTATCATTTCATAAATATAACTGTATTTTTTTCTTCATGTATTTTAATGCTTAAGCTTTTCTGCAGAAGATAATTGAGGCTCAATAACTGATAATAAAGTTCCTATATGATAATTATACCATACATGGCATTAAGTACTTTATTTTGCATATTTTCAAAATAATTTTATATTGATATTTCTTTAGTAAAAAGCTTACATCCAACATAATTCTTTTGGAATCAATCTGAGTTTATCCTTAATTCCTGCCTGTTTTTTATGATTTTTCTCTAAGAAAAGATTTTCAGTTTTTCAATAACATTATTTTAATATAAAACATCACATAACGATTTTGTGAGTTTGACCCTGAAAAGCACTTATTGTCCAGTTTGTATTTACAATTATTCATAAAATTTATAAGCTGAAAAGCTACAAAGTTATATGCAATATTGCCCCATTTATGTATCCAAACAGCATGTTTGATACTTGCAAAATAATGTGCAATTATTCATAAGATATCCAAGACTGGTTAAAATTCTCTAATTAAAGTCAACTTATCCAAGTATAACAAGAAATATCAGTATCTCCGCTTTTTTTCAGTCATTGAGGAAAATTAAAATGTCAGTTATGCTACATTTTTATTATATTCTGCTTCTTTTCCAAATTCATCAGCTAGTTTTGGTTTATCTGTTTGTTTTTTATCTTCAGCAGGGGAATATTTAAATACTGTGTAGAAAGATTTGCATGGGGATATATAATAATAATAAAAAGAACAGTGCTACTACATCAGTGGGCATTTTTTAAATTGCCTTCTTTTTTTCAGAACATCAGAGCTGAGATTTTCTTATACTAAAAGAGAAATATCCGAAGTTGTTTTTGTTTACATCCCCATTAAAGATCACTTAATGGATAGCATTATCAATAATCATTATAACAGTTTAAACTTTACATGCAGCTTTTATGTCATTAGTAATGTCTGTAGAGCATACTTTGAACACACTGTACAAAGTACTTATTGTGATCTCTAACGATTTTACTTATTAGCTGGACAAACTGGAAATCAGCTTGTCAGTGATCACAGACATTCTCTGCACATAAGGACAAAAGGCGGGTAGTGAAGTGAAGAGCAGCATGAGCATCATTTAAAGTGTCAAGTTGTGGCACAAAGGGATTGCTGAAGCAGTATTTTCTGGAAACTGTAGGAAATATCTAAAATCAAACTTAAAAGGAGAAGAAAAATTGTTTCATTGAAATTGGTAACAAAAACAGTTAAATTAAGCTTTAGACAAGTATAGAGAAGAAAATAGGAAATGGAAAATTAAAGAAGAAACAAGGGAAAAATGTCATAAAATAAGATGCATGGAGAAAAGTGAATGGATTTTATTTGTTCTGAAAAATTAACATATAGAAAAGCAAAGGGGGGGAAATCAAATGAGCACAGTCTTGTTTGGCAAATAATGGTCAGTCTCTCTATTCATAACTTCCTTTTTATTTTGGTAAAAACCTTCTTCTTTAGTATTTCACAAAAATTGTAAAACAATATATATTTTACCACTTTTACAGTTTGGGAACATTAACAGGTTAACTTTAAACTTGGACAGGTAGAATATTGGGTCGCCATCACCTAACTCTTTCACAGTTGCTTCTTTATCCTCACAGCAGTAGAGAAATAATAATGGAAGATCATTCCCATTGACCAAAGATCACACAAGGAAATACAAAATCCAAACTTGATCTACCCTGTCCCAGCTTCTACACACATACATTTACCATTTTGATTCAGGAAATACATATTTACCTCTCTAGGACCAGTCTGAAAAAAGCAGAACAAAAATATCTCTTACACCAGAATGTAATCCCTAGACTAAATACTATTTTTTTCTGTCAGACTTCCCTGTTAGAGACCTTGACTTTCATATGTTAATGAGTAAGATATTCACTGGTTCCTCATTTCCTTGCTTCTGTATTCTTGAAGCTTCCTTTAATATTTGGGCTTATCTTTTCAACTTTATTTCTTCCTTTATCTGTGTCACTCATCAGTGTCCATTTCTATCACTAACTGGCTACTATATGTTTGGCTGCAGCTATATTCTTTCCCTCTGACATATTTGATCTTCCTCTTATTATCCAGAGTGCTTACCCCTACAATAAGTGGAACTTCATATATTTTTTCATTTACCGTCTTCAGGAGAAAAGTCACGAAATATTTTAGCAGCTATACTTTCTTCAAGCAACTTAAAATGATAAATTAGGAATTTGAAAATGAATATTTCAAATTATCTTATTAAGAGGCTTCTGACAACAATGAGTACCTTACATGCTCCTGCCTTTAGTAATTCTCAGACTACAAATACCAACTAAATACCTGAGATTAGTAGTCTTATTTTTAATTATAGAAATATAATATTGCTAATCAGTCAATCAAAACTGCGGGACCATAGAAAGCAGCCATTTCTGTGATCAGAGCTGTCATTACCATTTAAATATTGGACCCTTCAAGTTAGGCAAATGATTCATAATCTTATAAGGAAAGCAAGAAATGACTAAATCCTCTTTTCAAATTTTATTCAAGAAGAAATATGATAGAATGTAGAGTATAAAGGTCATAATGCAAAAATCTGATTTGAAATCTAGCAAAAAGATTGGAGGAACTAAATATTAATATCAAGCACTGTGTAGTGCTCTAGTTGACTCTGAACCCGGAGTGTGGCTACCAGTCTTCTGCAAGCAATGCATTTTAATGAGACCTGAAATTATAGAAACACATTAAAATTTACCATAAACAGTATTTTCTAATATTTCTAGAGTTGTCATTCTTCTCACATAGCAGGTCAAAAACAATAAATTAAGAACTATTTTATTTTATTTTTCTTCCATACTCTCAGGTAAACATAACCAACTACAGGTAGATGGGGACTTCAGAGATTTTCTTATTTGTAAGCTTTTCCTTTTTCTTCTATTTTTTATTAGAAACTCATCTTTCAAGTATTAAATTTACTCTACTATAGTTATGAAGCATTTAATCACACTGTTAACCTACTTTACTCTCTTACCATAATCTCATTCTAATTACTCAGGTCAAGTATAAGATCAGTCTGCTAGGAGATGAAGACACTAAACAATTCTCTTGTTCTCTTGAAAAGCTTGGATTAAATTTCCTATTTCATTCCTTTTCATTTTAGATATTATATCTTATCTTAAGTTGTCTTTCTTGTTTAATAATAGATTCTCTTTTCCCCCAAACTATCTAGCTTATAGATACTTACCTAGGTTAGTATTTATTTTTATATACTGAATACATCTGTTATATCCACATTTTCTATACATAATCAATTGCATGCAAGCATGTGTCACCAATAACCAATTTATAGTCTTTAAAATGTCCCCAGATGTTCTCAAATTTCATCATAAATCTTCAGTTATTCTGAGAATGGACTGCCGACTACTGCCATTGTATAGTCATGATAAGCAATATTCATTTTTCCTTTCTGATATTTTAGTTGGACTGACGGTGAGTTATAAAATTTTATTCCTTATCTTGTTTGACTTTTATGATCTATCATTCTTTAATT
The DNA here is from genome assembly GCA_004363575.1 of Solenodon paradoxus. Lineage (NCBI taxonomy): Eukaryota > Metazoa > Chordata > Mammalia > Eulipotyphla > Solenodontidae > Solenodon > Solenodon paradoxus. Next base: position 33,539 of record RJWH01001409.1, on the reverse strand, counting down.
TTCTTTAGCTATTTCTCTATATAAACTCTATTTTAGAAGAAACTTGAACTAAGTGACAAGTACCGTGTTCTTTATATTACAGTTATCAAACTGTCCATAACACTGGTGAACTTTTGAGCTGCTATGAAATTGTTGCTACTTCTTCCCATTCCATAAAATCACAGAATAACCTTTGAAGGAAAAAAGAAGCATAGTTTTATTGGATGGATATTTTACTACTAGAAAGACTCTTAAAATAATATATTTCTTTTTTGCTCATTTCATTCGCTATAAAAAAGCTGCTAATAAAGGTTGTCCATTTTTAGCCAGAAAACTATTTGCATTTATTGCCAACATTAATTCATTGATATTTTTAGGAAATACTTTCACTGAATCATTCTTTACTTGTTTCAAATTAATTTCAAAATAATTTTGTGGTCTAGAAGTACCTTCATCAGCTATTTAATCAACTTAAACATCTGTTTACACTTTTCGAGGCTTCACAATTTTATTTCTTGGTGCATTTTAGTATCAGTATACCAGAGCCGTGACTTCAATACCTGATCAGTTTTCTGACTGTCCCCAACATTTTGTGGCAGCTTCCATCTCTCTGCCAATGTTTTTACTATTCCTCCATCCATAAGTACTTAACTTCCCCAAAACATAACTTTTTAATATTATTTATTGATTATGACCCTGGTACCAATTTCATCTCATAAACTGAATAAAATCTTTATGGCTCTGTTTCCACTCATCTATAAAATAGCACAGTAGAAAATACCTATCTAATTATTTTTGCAGGGATGCAACTTGATAACACATGTAGATGACATGGGATAGCAAACGAACTTAGCACACAACTGCTCAACATAGGTTATTGTACTTCTCCCAAAATGTGAATCAGTGTATCTTTGCCAATGAAATTTTATTTCCACTATTGTTTCGGATTTTTTTTTTTTTTAAGAAAGGCACAGGCATGAATGAAGGTGAGCTGAGAGATGGATAGAAAAAGGGAGGAGAAAGAAGAATTCCATTTATTCTATTTCAGTTATTCCCCTGGCCCTGGGATTTGAACACAGATCCCTGGGATGTATATGGAGTGCACTCAGTTGGAGGCAGAGAACCTAACTGGAATATTTTGGTGAATACTTTTTTCTCTTCAAGTAGAATACAGATCTAGCCTTCAAAGGGGAAAAAAAAAAATCATATTGAAATGAGCTCAAAACTCCAGATTCAGAAGTTATTTTTCCTATTCAATTATTTGCTAGAACACTCTTATAAGACAACTAATTTTTTAGATGGATGATTTCAGTTTCAAACAATTCTGCTCATTTGAAATATTTGTTCTTCTTATTTCAAGACAAACCTGTTTTCTTACCATTTTTATTCATTGTTCACCCTGATGTATATTGAAACGATAAAAGAAAAGATAAAACAGGTTTGCAGATTTTGTTTGAATCTTTTCCATTTTGTCTAATAAATACCCCAGGTCACAAAAACAGTTGCCAATTTTCTCCAAGTGCAAATGAATAGTCTTGCCAATTTATCTCCATAAAAATAATGGAAAGTTACATCTATGTCATGTTTTTAACATTTATCTTCAATTGATTTCAGTTTATTTTATATGATAATTGTGTCAGAGGGACTATATTTTTACTGTTAGTCAAAACTTAATGCTATAATTTATGAGTTTATGGTTTGGAAGAATTCGATTTTAAGACTGTCTTTTGGTATCTATATTTTGATAGCTGATCATGAAGGCATCTATTAAACTTAGTCTTTTTTTGTGTGAAAGCTTTTTATTCCCTGTAGGCTAAACAACAGCTGGGTGGGAAGTTTTGAATGACAATAAAAATAATGAAATTAATGACTGCAGCAATAATAAAAATAATGAGAGGTATAAAAATGAAAATAATAAAGAAAACATAAAGTATAAAATAATAGATTATAGCTAACATTTAGAAACCATTATGTGTCAGGAATTTTAACTGAGGTTTATACTTTAACATATTCTCACAATAACATACAGATAAATATATTTAACATTTTATTATTAAAGAAATCTAAGGTATATATAGTTAAAGGGTTACATTCATTGTTTCATGTCTAGTAACAGGTCTGAGACTTGAAGTTCATGCAGAGATCATTTTATAAAATTATGTTTTAAGTCCCTTCTGAAAAAAGTTAAGGCTTTAATTCGCATGTAGTCCCAGTAAGTAAGATAAGGAATTATGGACACCCACCTTATCACTATTTTTCATTACTAATGAATACCAAGGATATAATGTCTCTCATATCAGTAAATTTAACATACATATGCACATGCATAATAAACATATGCATATAATGTATCCATGATATATAATACTGGTCAAACACAATGACCACATATAAGTTTTATAGCACTAGTGATAGATGATCTTTACCATCTGCAGGAATTCTCTATTTAATGAAATTTTTTTCATTTTACCACCAACTGAAAATGTAATTAGATATAAACATCATTGAAAGTGTTTATCTTTATGTGTGATTTGAACTTAGTTTTTTTTTCAGATTCCTAAAAGTAAAAATGGTATATTCATAAACTTGTTTTATTTCTTAATGGTACATATCATAAATTATATTAAACTGTAATTGAGATGTTAGATTAGTCAGATATGCATTTTATAAACTCTGGGGACCATAATAAAAATGTTTAAAGGATGTCATACTCTAAGTGAAAAGATCAAGAAGAATTATATAAAGTACTAAATTAAGTTAGACAAGGCAGGAAAAGGAGACAAGAGAAACAAAGAACAACTGTTTTAAATACAAAGACTTCATTCAAGATAGTTTAAAAATAGAATCTTTAAAATATTCCATTTTAAAAGTGATCAAAATAAAGTTAGAGTGTCTATATTAATTTCAGACAAAGCAAGTTTAAGATGACAAAAAATTAAGAGGGATAAGAGATGTGTTATATAATAAAAGGGGCAATCCTATAAAGAGACATACAAATCGTAAGTGTGTATGCAGTTGACAACAAACATCAAATAACCCCAGGTAACTACTAAAACAACTAAGAGTTAAAATAAATAAATATATTATTATACTTGGAGACATAAATATTCTGTTTGAGTAACTAATGGATTAAACTCAAAAATAGGAAGAAAGGCACAATGAAAATTGTTTAGTTGACATTCATGGAATATTTCATTTAATAATAGCAGAATACATTATTCTCAAACTTTCATGGAAAATTCATAAAGAAATACTTTAGTCTGTGTCAAACACACAAACTAATTTAGTAGAATAGGAACCAGACCAATTATTCTTAGACCAAAATGTATTTAAAATAAGAATCAATAATAGGTAAATAGTTACCAAATATTTGAAAATTCTACACAATGTTAAAAAACACATGGGTGGGTGCCTGATGGAGTAGAAGTTAAGTCCTCAACATCCGGCCGAGTGCAGTCCACATATATTCCAAGGAACTGAGTTCATTCCCAGGGACTGGGGTTGGGTGGCATGGAAATACCAAGATGTACAACTAAATTAAAAATAAAAAAACTTCTTCCCCCTCTCTCTTCCTGCCTGCTTCCTTCTGCTTGCCTTCATTGCTGCCTATACCTTTCCTAAAAAAAAAAAAAAAAAAAAGAAAGAAAGAATTCAAAGGGAATTTATAAATTAAACATCTTAGCAAAAGATCTGATACTAATTACCTTACATTGTTTCCATCTTAAGAAAATAAGGAACAATTAAGGTTTAATCACAAGAAAATACAGAATAAAATACTGTAGTTAAAAATTAATAGAATTCAAATAAAAATAATTGAGAAAATCAACAAAATCAAATGCCGATTCTTTGAAAAACTTGATGCCATCAATAAAATGTCCCAATATTAACCAAATGCATGGGGACTGAACAAAGTCTTCTAAATAAAACATGCCTCAAAGACGAAATTTCAAGAAAAAAAAAAAACCGGGAGGCTAGGTGCACACAGTGGAGCAGCAGTTAGGTCAATTGCCTGGGAAGGAGCAAATCATACACCCCTGGGTTCAAGTGGGGGAAGGGGAAAAATAGTATGGAAAACTAAATAAAATAAAGACGCTTTTTCCTCCCCTTTCTTTCTGCCTGCTTGCCTACTTGCCTTCATTTCTGCCTGTATGTTTTCCTTTAAAAAAAAAATAAAATGAAAAAGAAAAAAATATATATGGGGGAGAGGTTAAGTAAAAATGAAAAGAAAATTTACCAGAATTTGTGAATTTCAGAAAAGCATTTTGTAACAGACAATTTATAGTACTGATTACATATATTAGAAATTAGGAAATATCTAAAAATCAATAATCTACGCTTCCATCTCAATAAACTGGAAAAATATCAAAATAAATCCAAGTAAGGAGAAGAAATAATAGAAAGTAGAACAGAAATCAATTAAATTGAAACAGGAAATGGGGAAAACCAATGAAATCGAAAGATGATTAATCAAAAAGATAAAAAATGTCAATGAACTGTCAGGTTAACTAAGAATGCAAGGGTGCACATTACTAATGTCAATAATTAAAGATATGGCGTCATTACAGATATGGCGAAGTGTAAGAGGAGTATTTTGAATAGCCACATATGTTCATAATCTAAACAAAGTTGACCAATTCCTCGAAAGACATAATTTGCCAAAAATACATCCAAGAAGGCGTAGACAATCCAAGCAAACATATATCTATCCAGAAATTGAATTGAATAAGTAAATAAAAGCACTCAAAAAAGAAAGCTATAGGCTCAGGTGTGTTTAATGGTCAATTCTACCAAACTTTTGAGGAAGAAATTACATAAATTCTCTATAAAATAGTACAGTCACTTTGGAAGACAGTTTGCTGGTTCGTTAAAGAGCTAAATATACAGTTAGCATAAGACCCAGCAATGCGGTTTTTGGTTTTCCCCAAAGGAATTGCAAATTTATGTCCACAAAAATCTGCACATGGATGTTTATAACTTAATTCATAACTGCCAAAACTTGGAAGCAACCAATATGTCTTTCATTAGATGGATAAACTATGCTATTTTTGTTATAAAAATACAATTTCTCATAATATTTCTACTATTATGTAGATTTACTACTTATTTTTATAATTTTATTGAAGAGACATTGCTCAATAATACTATATTGTTATATAGATTTAAGGTATGCATCATTATAAACATCTGTATATGATGCATTGTTTACACAGGCAGTCCAATACTTTTTCCATATGACTGACCCCTTTTACCTGATTTCCCAACTCCTCTAAGCTACCTATCTAGTAGGTGTTAATTTGATTCTATAGACTAAAATTCTATGTTTTAGTTGACTAATTTGTCTGTTTGGTGTTGTACATACCTTATGAATGAAATTATGTATTTACTTTTCTCCTTCTACTTACCTCATTAAGTATTAACCTTCTAGTTTGTCCATGTTGTTATAGAAATCAAGATTTCATCTTTTTTAATAGCTGAGTAGTATTTGATAATGTATTCACATCACATTTTCATTTTTCTTTCATTTGTTGATGGGTAACTAGGATGTATCCAGCGCTTAGCTGCTGTAAATAATGCATCAATAAACATAGGGTAATAAATATTGCAATGCAGCAAACATTGCTGAAATAAATACACATATGTGAATAACTAATTTATAGCAAGGAACCTAGTAACATACAAGGAAAATCTCTTCAGTTAATGGCATTCAGAAAACTGGACAACCATTTGCAGAATAATGAAGCTAAATTACTCTTAACATCATTTAAAAAATGAATTAAGAATAAAGACTTGTATGTAGGACCTGAAACCATAAAATACATAGGCAATAGTCTCCTCAACACTGGCCACAAGATTTTTTTGGGAACTCAACTCTAATGTCAAGAGAAGACTACAAGGCTACATCACGGTAAATGAAGGCATCCTCTGAATAAAGTACACTATTAGTGCATTATAATCTGATGAGGAACTTATATCCAAAATATATATAGAATCAATACAAAGCAACAACAGCAGTAGTGAAAACAATAACCAAACAATTCTATTTTTAAAAATGGCCAGAGTATCTGAGTAGACACTTCTCCAAAGAAGACATGTAGATGGCCAATATACACATGAAAAGATGTTCCACTAATTTTGTTAGGGAAATGAAAATCAAAACAACTATGAGTTATCATCTCACATCTGTGAAAATAACTTATGCAAAAGATTGGAATCAGCAAGTGTTGGTGAGGATGTGGAGAAAGGAAACTCATATGGACCATTGGTGGGAGCACATACTGACGCAATCATTATGGGAAACAGTAGGGAAGTATCTCAGAAATTGAAAAAATAAAATTACAACCCTATCATCACACTTCTGGGTGTTTACCTGAAAAATCATTAAAGCATTAATTCACAGTTATTGATATGTCTTTCAATAAATTATATTTTCTCTAAATTTGTCGGTTTAATTTCTAATACTGCAAATATCAATTGAGATTACACTTATAAATGAAAGATCTTTGGAACCTGGATAACTTTTAAGAGTATATAGACTCCTGAGACTGAAATGTTTCAAAAGCCTATTTGAGAAAAGCTGACTTGTACTAGAGGCCTTGGATAACAGCCTGCTCCAGAGATGCACTTAATGCTATCACAATCACTTGAGCAAGCTTTGACTTTAAAATTGTTCTATACAAAATGTCGTAGAGATATAATGGAACATTATTCAGCAGAACAAAACCACTTTTGAATGTCCCTCTCCATTCTAACTTTTATTACATTTAGCCAGTTTTTAGATCTATCTTGGAATTGTATGTGAAGTATCCTACAACTGATTTTATGTAAAAAATATTTTTATTCTCAAAGCATATTTATTTCATTACTTTTCATCAGTTTCTAATAAGTATCATTTTCTGTAAAATCAGCCAGTAGATTATAATGTCTCAACATTTTCATAGATATCTGAAAGCACAGTTTTGGGGAGGTATTAATTTAATGCTTATTTTTAAAAATTATTAAAAAATGCTATTATGCATGGACATCATATAGATGGACATGACAGAGAAATTATGAAATCACTAGTATGTAATAAATTTTGTCTATTTGTCAAATGATGAAAAATGTCACTTTGTTCTTACTAGCAACTAATTTGTTATATTTTGCATTCTAAATTCATACAAAATATCTCAGGCTTCTCGTTGTTAAACTATGCACAATTTATCATTTTGATTTTGCTTGTTCAAATATAAAATTTTCAGAGACTGTGACTTATTTTTAAATTTCCCTAATGAAGTTACAAAAAATATATTTTGTAACTACAAGTTTTACACCACAAGTAAATCTTAACTTCCAAATAAAAAACAAACATCGTGGAACCACAATCTATGAAATTATGCATGACAAAACAAACCCCCACCATGTACCTTTCTCTGAGGCTTATGCTAATTTGTAGGAGTAGGATGGTGATTAACATTATCTTTGCTCTTGAGTTAATGTAGATCACTGGATCAATAAGAACTGTATAATAAATTTCACTTCGAAATTAATTGTTTTGTGATAAAGCATGTTCTTCTTTTCTCATCCCCAAATTCCCATTCATTCTTTTTAAGTTGAACCTCCAGTTTAAAAAAAAAAAAAAAGTGCATGTCTTGTCATCTTTGCATTAGATTGGGTCATGGCCTCTGATTATGAATTATAAAAAAATCCCTCATTTCAAATGAGAGACAGAATTGTGAAGGCATTCTTGATATTTGACTGCTAAGGATCTGAACCCCTATTTATAATTATGAAAGCTGAGTCCTACCAGTGTAGAAACCAAGCATTCAAATGTTATACTAACTTTAATGCCTGTCTTCATTCAGATCATTGATACTTGAGCTTTGACTTGGCTGATCACCCGTGATTCTTTGGGACTCTTGCATTTGGGCTACTGTTACAGAGAAGTAGGCAGAGGGCACCATTGCAGGACCAAGGGAGATGCTTGTAACTTCTGACTTTAGGGCACCAGAGTAGCTCTAGATGTTCCATCTCAACCACCATTACTAATGACAGTAGCTTTCATTAGGCATGGCACAGGACTAAACATGCTGTGATCTTGTCTGCAATGCATCTGCCTTAATATTCTCTCTCTCTCTCTCTCTCATCCTTTCTGCTTTTGTCTCCAGTTTCCCATCAAATCTGTAAGTGAGAATGTATTTCTTCATTAATTTCTTGCTGTGCAAAATTAATCCAAATACTTTCTGTGTTTTGAAACTAGGGAAATTGCAATCTATAAATGTATGGGTTTTCAAATAACTTTCTTAATTGTCTATTTTTTCCACTAATATAATTAGAAATTTGCAACATCCTTCATGTATTAATGGTGGACCATGTTTTCTTACACTAAAAATAGAAACTTTCATATACATCTGTAACTCTACAATATGTATGTTTCGAAGACAAGGACATCTTTGTTTCACCCCTGCTTTTATACTTTTCATAGAGAAAATTTTTTTAAATCATATGAAAATTATTGAGTATCTGCTACTGAACAGTGTATTATAGTCATAATTTTAGAAACATAGTTCCATATGATACATGTCCTGACTTCAAGAAGCTTTTATGTATTGGTGATATAACTACACAGCAAGATAATACAGTAATAGTCATGTCACAGACAGACTGCTGTTGCAAATAGATTTCCTGCTTATTCTATGATATCCTAGAAAATATTCTAATATTTAATTATCACACTATAAATCTATAATTATTAAAGTTCACAAAAAATTTGAAAACACAGCACCAGAATGATGATATTAAATGAAACAATGTATTGGTTGGTGCAATTGTGAATTCCCTGTGCTTTTCCCTTTCTTCTGGGTGCAAAAGTTTATTTCAGTAAATTTGCATGGACTGTGGTTTTGTCATGAGCAGCTTCTCCAGTACTAAAAATTTACCAGGAAAAATTTCAAGAGTGAAAATATCAATGTGAATTTCTAACAAATGACCATAGATAGATTCATCTATAAATTTAATGTTTTCTCATCTAAAGTAACATACACAACATAAAATAAAAACATATACTATATATGACTGATTAGAAATAATGTTCATTAGCATGACTCGATAAGATAGTGGCTGATGTGCCCCCTGGAATAGTGCAGTCTACATACATCCTAAGGACCTGGTTTCATGTCCCAAGGTTGGGGGAAACTAGTGAGACAAACAGTAAAATAAAATAATATGAATCCTTTTTCTTCCTCTCCTTTCCTGCCTACCTACCCAAACTTAATCCCTGTTTGTACCTTTCCCTAAACAACAACAAAAAGAAATAATAATTAAATTATTTAAAGTTAATATTAAATAATAAAGTAAATATACCATTTTATAGTTCCATAATATAATACATTCACTGATAGATAAAATAAGATCTTGAATATTGGAGAGTAATAGTTTCCATTATTTTCTTCTGAATGCATAAGAAATTACTATAAATACTATAATAGATTGTTGTAATAATAGATTGCTATTATAAAGCTTACCTGTTTATCTTAAACATTATCTTTTTACATGGATATTAATGCATAATTTATAATTTACATGATAAAGCTACACTTTGAATTTTTATAAATCCTTATTAACACATTTTGATAAAAATAATGATCAGACTTGCATTCTATTTGAATATAAATACACATTATTTAAAGAAACTAACATAATCATAATAGTATACTGCTAGAAAACAGAATTTTCTCTTTTAAAATCAGACATTAGAGTGATTTGGCCATTGTTTAAAGACTGAATTATAAAAATAATATACATACTATTCAAATGTAGAATAGATTCAAATCACTGAATATAGCTAAAGGAATGTCTTACAGATATGAAAAATTACCCTGTACACAATCATGGAATTGTTAATTTAAATATATTTGCTTTTCACCATCTTACATATATTTCTTTTCACTAAAGTTATGTTAATTTTAAGTATAATGCACTTAAGAAGGCAAAAGCAATGAAAAAGTTCCACTTATTAAGTTAGTTTTACTACATTCATATGGTTGCTATTGTCAAGCAATAAATATGGAGCTAAGTTAATGAATAATGATAGCAAAAATTAAAACTTCGATCTACACTGCTAGAATTAACTTCCATGTAATTAACTACAGGGAAGATACCAGAGAATATTTTTTAAATAATCAAATAGGCTTTAAAAAATGAACTCCTTTTTTTGTTAACCCAATCACTCTAGTAAATTTGTCATACTGGACATAGAATGTCCAGTACATAGAAAGTACAATTAGAATATAAAATTAATGAAATATTCCATGGGATGGGTGATGAAGACTTTACTCATTTTTTTTTCTAGTACTAAATTAACTGTTCCGGCAGGTAATATTCTTCAGTTCTTATTCCAATATATTAACAAAAGTGCTGTTGGCTTTGGGGATTTTAGATAGATGATACCTAAAAAAGGCATGCTTATCTAAAAATATATTGTCATTATTTAAATTTGAGTAGAATGGACAAAAAAACAAAATTCGTATTAGCTAGATTTATTAGTTTCTCTAAACTATGTTTTCCTTGTAATGTTGAATCATACATGTTAAAGAAATTCAATCTACTATTCAGCCTGAATGAAAACAGCTATAAAGGATTGAGAGGAGAATTATGCTATATCAAATTACAAAATTGAAAATATCTTTTAAAGAGGAGGGAAGTTCAGTTACATTAAAGTTACCAAGAACATTATATTCTTTGATTCTTTTATTTCTTTATCATTTCATTCATGTTTTCTATTACCAACTTTTTAGATAACACGTTTTTCAATTATTTTACATTTATTTTTTCTCTTGTTTTATAACTACTTCTCTTCAACTTTCCAATTATTTTTTAGCCTTAGTAAAATATTTTTTTTCTGGAAATGCTCAAGCCAAAAATTTTAGTAAACTTTTTTCTTTCTTTAAAGCTAATAAAGTGAATCTCACAAAATTAAAAGATAATCTCAGATTTAAGAATTGAATTGATCTCGTTATGTGACTTTTCTAACTTATCAATCCATAGAGAGAATGGTATGATGTGTATTATATTATGAGTTATCTTGTCTCCCATAACAAGTAGAAATAGATTCATGACATACATGGGTAAATATATGGGGGGAAATGCTTGATTCAAAAGGAAAGAGTCAAAAAATCATAGCTATTAGAGAGTTATATGAACAAAACATAGACTTGAATTCAGACATTAAGTATAAACAAATGAACAAAAAGTAGTGTTGCATTCTTATCTCACTCCAAGATAGGCTGACAAAGTATATGATAACACAAACACACACGCAATCTATAATGTCTTCACAGATGAATTTTAAATTTTTTTGTAACAATTAACTGTTGATTTATAGCTTTTGAATTGTATCGGCTCCATCCTTTATGGTACAATGGAATCATTCATATGTGTATTTAAACTACCTGTTTGCAAGAGAGAAGAGATTGAGATAAAAGTAGAGGTAGAAAAAAGGGTAGAAATTGTAGTGGCGCAAGAGGAGAGGAAGGGACATAAAATGAAGCAAAGGATTGCTGTTCCAAACAAACTTTGACCTCCACTATTGGGGGCGGGAGCACATAAATAAAATGGATATTATATTTAGAATCTTCAGGTCCCAGGTTTGGAAAACTAAAGGGAATTTCTGGCATTATAAAGTATAATTTTGACGGCATCATAGTTTCTCTGATAATTTTAAACTCTAATATAAATTATAAAAAAGGACGACCAAAAGCAATCTGAAGTTTTAAGTTAATTAAGAAAATGTCCTGTCCACTCCTATCACTTCTTTCATTGTAAATTCCCTTTATATTAAAGTAAAATATCTGAAATTCTGTAGTGATTTTTCATGCTCATATTTTATACCTATATTATATTTGAGTTTATGGTCTGTTCTTTCACCAATGTCCATTTTTCTTAGTTGGCAAGCATTTTTCTCAATGGTCAGACAGTTTCTTCTTAAGTTCAAAAGGCTCTAAGGTTCAGAAATGCTTTACCAAAAGTAGCATGAGATCAACTTTAAATATGATTAGGAATGATCTTTAAATGTTGACTTGACTGAATCTAATCAGCTTATACTCTGTGTTCTCTTCTGTCATTCTCATATTTGACAAGGTCAATAATACTAAAGCTACAAAGTCAAGATAGCTATGTGTGCATAAAAGTCTGCACATATGTATGTATGCATTTCCTGAACAACACACCAGACAATGAGGGGGAGTAATGTAATATTATATTTATATGGGGAAAGTAAATAAATCCCATTACAGTATTAAATTTAAGAAATTTTCAAAAATTTAAAATTTAACCAGAATAATTAATTCTGAAGGAAAGAAAAATAACATCAAATAAGAGATACTATTCATCTCCTTAAGCATATTTGTTGAGGCATCTTGTACAGATCATGACAACTTTACCTTATCTACAATAATTTTGTATAATTAAAACTTTTAACTCTTTAGTTATTAGATGTTCCTATTTTTTTTAATATATTACATGTGAAAATTCTGGTTTAAGTTTTGCAGTGTTTTCCTATGGTTACAAAAATGAAAGCCCCCAGAGAGTGTTACAGTACAATGTTAGAAAATAGGCTAGTATTAAATATGAATATGTTGATATGAAAAAGACTCAGTTCTGGGCATGTCCTCATGGGCCAGCAGCTGAGATACTGGTATTCTGACCCTGTAATTCTCAGAGACTTGGACAAGGGTTTGTGACCCAGGGTCAAGTGAAAAATCAAGTGTCCGTCAATCAATCAATCAAGATAACTCTTTCTTCTCTCCCTTCCTTAAGATTCTTCTTCTTCTCCCTTCCCCCCTTTCTTTCCTCCCTTCCTCCACCTCTTTTTTTTTAAAAAGACTTAGTCCATGTTCAAGTTGTTTAATTATTAAATTTTTGAGACATAGCTATGACCACTAACTGTCAAACTGGCTTTATTTAAATCATGCATTTGTTTTTTGTATTGCTTTTGCTTTTTTTTTTTTTACTATGTAAGCATTTCAGTCTCAGATTCTTTCACTGTAACTCAAAAATAGGCTTACCTACTTATAGGTCAGAAGTAAAGCAATCATAAACATTTATCTTTTCATTTCTGCATTGCATTGGAGACTTCAAAAATGATGATGTAGATCAGAAATCAGCAGTGAAATGAGTGTTTTAGGGCAGCTGGCTGATGACTGACAATTCCCATAAATAAATTGACCTACGTATTAAGTCTCAAAAAATGTTAGGGGAAGAAAGGAAAAGGAAGGAAAATGAGGCCAGAATCTCTTTTAGAGCACAGACAGGCAAATGAAAAGGATTGTTACTCTTAGTCACTGCAACTGCCAGCATGATGTGTATATTGATATTAAACCAAAGCTATCACCGCATCAGTGATTCAGTGATTTACAATGATTTTTATGCATGTATATGTTTTATATATCATGCCAAATGTAAGCGCATAAAAATATGAACATAATTGTTAAAATTAGGTTCAAGTTTAGATAACTAAAGATTTTAAAATGTTTAAATAAATGAAAAATTCAAATTCCAAATTCTAGCTAAGCCATCTCTGCATGAATTTTATTTTCTTTGGACACCTGAACGCATTCTCTTACCTCATCTTTAGAACTACCTTCATTGTCACTTTGTCACACCATTCATCAAAGATCCTTGGATTAAGTGAAGTCCCAGAGTTCATATCAAGTTGCCACAATAAATTCTATTTCTATCTTAAAATGAACACAAAAACCTAGATCTCTTGTTACTAGACATTCCAATGTCTACTTATTGTCTAAAAATCTTAGGAAAAGATTTGTATATTTTGTATATTTTGATAAAATTTTTCTTAAGCTTCAAGCATTCTCTATGAGAAAATAATACAGTTTTGCTGTATATTTCCCAGAATCCTCAGAGGGTATATTCTCTAGTTCACGTGATAAAATCATACAACAAAAAGAGCTGAAAAAGAAGACCCTAATCCTATTTCATTCTGAATAATTTCACATCTTTTACTGTTTTAGAATCTATAATAAAACCAATGAGATCAGTGCTGTGCTTTAAAGATGCCATGTTAATTATGTTTCATATGACAGGAAGCCTGATGATTCTGAAATATGCATAGGATCATAAAAATTAACAAAGCCATGTGTTAAAAATTATCAAAATGCTAAAATCTGGTATGCAAATGTATGTGCATGTAGGTAGCAAATTCACCCTAGGGCACACTGAAATTTTGCATTAAAATTAACCTTCTATATTTATTTATGTAATTAGTTAATGTAATTTTAATAGTTACAAAAAGTTTTTTCTTAAACCTGGGCAAAGAGTGATCATGTCTCTCATAACTACATTTATTAAAAAAGGTCAGTGTACCACAAAAATTAAAACATTTTTTTCTTTTAAAAATGTTTTCTGAATTTTAGTAATCTGTTGAGTACATATTAAATACAGGAGCGAGATGTCTGAACTAAAGCAGTGTCTCCCATTGAAAGATTTGAAAGTACCCCAGTGCATGAACAACTGTGTTGTTTTTTGTTGTATTTTGATGTTCAGGAAGTCAAAATAGACAAATACATACATAAATAAAATAGCCTAAACCTTGGGGAAATGTCATTGTTTTTGTTTTAAGCTGGCCATCCAATCAGTTAAAATGTGTGGGTAAAAATGTTAAGTGTTTCCTGTCTTCTCTCTACTCAGAGAGTACTAATTTGAAATCTTATTTGCCCAGAATCCACTAGCTCTCTGGAGAGCATGAGTAGGTCAATCCCCAACCATGTTCAAGATTCCTGAAGGTAGTTCCAGCTTTTTCCTTCTCAGTTATAGATGAGCCTATCTCATCCCTCAGGCTTTCTGCTATGGAACAGTCCTACACGAAATGTACCCTTTTGGCCCCTGGTTTATAAAGTGAGGTGTATTGAGGGAGTTGTGGAGGATATCCTGGCGTAATTTTTTTCAGTATTTACACTTACAGTATATAGAACTCTGTTTTATATATATATAATATGTATATTTTTCTAATATGTAAAATAAGGTACATGATCTTATTCTCATTTCTTATTGTATGACAAGTACTATGCATATCTGAATCTTCAAAACAATTCAATAGATTAAATAGAAATTATATTCATATATATGAAACTACTGGGTATTCTACATATAGTATCTATAAAAATAAATATACCAATATATAAATGTTAATGGAGGAGATTCCATATATGAAGTTACCCAGACAAGGGGAATAAAAGTTGATGTTAACAAAAATTTCAGAAAACTCTTCACAGTTGGTGAATAGGTCATACTATAAAGATAAAATGATAATAGCCCGTTATGAAAAAAAAAATCACTTTTTTTCTTTATATTTATCGATAATTTTCTGCAATTTAGCACTGAGAAATACATTTTCAATTTAATCATTAATGTGTTTTTCAAATTTGTAAGAGTTTCTACTTGTCTTATTACCAAATCTGGAACAAAATATTTGATAGTATATATTAGAAACTTGAAAACACATCCCTTCTTCAACATTGAGGTTAAAGATTCTACCAATGGTAATGTTATAGTGTGGCTTCTAAATTAATTTGCTTTTCATCTCTATGCACTTAGCCATGCTATTATGATCTTAACAGAGGTTAAATATGCCATTTAACATTTGTCATTCTTTCTAATATGTAAAAAAAGGTACATGATCTTATTCTCATTTCTTATTTTATAACAAGTATTACGCATATTTGAATCTTCAAAACAATTCAATAGATTAAATAGAAAGTATATTTGTTTGCGTTATCCAATTTGGGGACCTGTGGAACTTGAAAGGAAGAAAATCTTGAACTTCTTATTATTAAGTAATCAAAGATCACACAACTTTGACTCAATCCTTAGAAAAATTATATACAGCTAATAATGTCTATATCTCAAATTTAAGAAAATGATTTAAAATTTGAAATAATTCTCAAAGCTAATATGTCATTAATGATTTCATTGAAGATTGTTTTCTATAGATTTTTGAATTTCAGATTACTAAACTGTTCAGTACCCTCAGACAAAGGATTGAGCTTGAATTTAGACAGAAATATCATTTTAGAATTATGAAAACAAATGAATCTTGAACTTTGCATTCAACTGCTCACTTAGTGAGCATTTTCTAATTACAAAACTTGTTTTCTGATTTATCACATTTATGATAACAAAGCACTTTTGAAAGAATGATTGGCCTAAATAAAAGTAACTGGTCTCTTCGTTCTGTTCCACAACTCTAAAGATTCAAAACAAATACGTGTTCAAGATGAGATGACAAAAAAAATCATTGACTTTGATGTTTTTCTGCAGTCATTCTCTGTTTTCCAAATCTCTGCTTCATAAAGCTTTCCATGAAAGAGAGAAATTGTTAATATGTTTATGACACATGAGAAATAGTTCATTTTAAGAATTTTTGTGTTGTTTTTTCAGTATTAGAAATTCCAGGGCTTCCATAATTTTGTTTAAAAAGTATATTTGTATCTGTCACCACGAGGAAAATAGAAATTTGATTAAAAATTATTACTTATTTTTCAAGAAAGTTACATTCTTATTTTTGTACTCTGCCATCTGTTGTAATGAACTTGCAATACCGCACTCATTATTTTTGTGAAATATTATTAGGCACCTAATATGAACAAGGTACTATAACAAATATTTGAGAAATATAACAATTAATCATGATTTAGTTTCTGTCACCAAGGAGTTATGGTCTAACAGAGAATAAAAAATTGTACGGTTAGTATGCTATCGCATCAAAGAGTTAACTTTCGATTCATTAAACAGATTATAAGTACTGAAAGCTTTCACTGGAAAAATAGTCTGAAGGACTCTAATGCCACGCTAAGGTATTTAACTTTTATTTGGCAGAAGGGATAACCTGAAGGTCCTTGAGCAAGGAGAAAAATATTAGAAATGTTCTTTTAGGAGAGTAATTCACATTTAAGTGAATGGTGACTCTTTTGGGAGTGTGGAAGAAGAAACAATGGTAAATAATGAGAGTCAAAATGCATATGAAATAAAGAAGTGTATTCAACCAACTATGAAAACTACCATTTATATATTAAATTTACAAGGTTGATTATTATTGCTCTCATTTTTTAAACTATTTTACTTTTACTGGACTTTAAGCTACTTTTCAAAGGATAAAGTGGTTTTTTATTTGAATTTCCAGTAATAAGATAGAACCTGACAAAAAGTAAATGCCTACAAAATGTGAGATAAATTTTGGGGAGGAGATTAAAAATACTATTTCTGAAATTTTAAATTTAATGAATGTAGAGTTTCAAATAATGTAAATAGTTCTAGATAACAAAAGTAGAACAAGAAAAAAAAGTCATGCTCTGCTGGCTTAGCAGATAAGGCCACAGGACATACTCTACATGCTTTCCAAGAATTCATGTTCAAGACTCAAGGTCAGGGGTACCAACCAAGATGAACTAAATAAAATTAAAAGCTACTTCTTCCTCCTTTCTCTTCATGCCTTCCTACTTACTCATCTTCATTCCTGTCTGTACCTTTCCTTTAAAAATAAAAAAAAAGTTAGACCAAGAAATGAGATTTGAAATAGAATATGCTTATTCAGATCTGTTGTGCTTCATAACATTGGTCTATAGCCTTTTAACATTGTATGTAATAGTTTTTGTGAAAAAAAATGTGTTGACAAATGAAAGATATACATACAAGTGTACACTGGTCATATAGTTACCCTGTTATGAATGTCAGATATAGATGAAGAATTTATCTGTAGAGAATATTTTTTGTCTGTGGCTGTTTCATACTCTTTTTTAATAAAGCATCTGTTTAGACATTTTATCTGACTACACTTTAAGTGGTTAAGTGTGGTTTTGGTCATTCTTATATTATCCATGCTTCTGGTTAACATACTCTATTTTTTTATCTTCATGGCATGAAATATAGTTATAATAACTATTTAAATATTGTTTTTCCTCTTTCTACATATAGGTAGATGGTTAGATACATAGGTAGATAGATATAGAAAATATATTTCTATGCAATTTATCTATATCATAAGGCATACATATATAAAAATATATGTTTAGAAGAAATTTTGGAGTTTGTTTTGGGATCTAACTTTTTAAGGTAGGAGATCAGCTTTAGCACAAGATTGACTTTTGCTTACATTTTAGGCAATATTTTTCATTCAGTTCTATCTGCACTACATAGATTTGTTTGTGTGTGTGTGGTTTTTTTTTCTTTATAGTGACTGGTAGGAACAAAAATTTTTCCTTCCTCTTGTGTTCCCTATATACCTTCAATTTTTTCCCTAATATTAGACGGCTTCTCAAATCTGAGTGCTAAAAAATATTATGCCAAAGACTATTCCTCTCTTCAGATCTTTCCTCTCTCTCTTTCTCCATCTTTGCTCCTTCCTCACCTCTGGTACTCTGCTGCAATATTCAACTCTAGTTGCATTCAGCCCACCCACTCAGCAATCTCTTTGTGCTATGGCCCAGGAATTCTCTTCACGTTGTCCACAGAGACAATAACAGTGCTCATCTCATATGATTTCCCTGAACTATCTCTTATCCAATGTCTGAAAAAAATTTTCTTTTGTTTTATTCAGATAGTTGTTTCAGGCAGGATAGTCGATTTGTTCCGTTTATCTTTTTTGTCTATAAAAGTTATTTGGCCTTATTAATTTATAGAATTTTTTGTTGCATATTGAAATATAAATTGACAAGTGTTTCTTTTTCTAATTTCATCTAGGATTATAAAGACAAAATTCTGCTGTCTTCTAGATCTTATTGTTTCAAATAAGAAATAACATATTTTTTTGGTTCCTCCCTTTATTATGACAAGTCATTTTATCTTTGTTTTTCTGAAATTTGCTTATTATGATGTTCTATATTTCATTCTTTTTGTACGTATCCTTCTTGAATTTCACTAAGATTCTAAGAACTTTGCTTTTCTGATATTCATCAGATATGGAAAAATTTATTTGTGTGGGTATTCTTGATGCATAATTAAACTTTTCAAGTATTTTTATCTGCTGATATTTAGCATGCACATTTATATATGCATGAATTGCATAAACTTTAATTCTATAAAGTGTTATAACAATTAATTAAAATCTGTTTCTAATTCCAGGATCTGAGTCATCTGCTGTTCCTCTTCAATTGATTTTATTCCTATTATCTGCATATTTTCCTGATTCTTTAAATGCCTAATAAATTGTAGCTTTTAAATGAATGATACTGTTTAGGAACTCTAAATTATTTTATCTTCTTTGAAAGAGTCTTCGACTTTATTCAGGCAAGCAGTTAAATTGCTGGCAAATAACCCTTGCTTTATTGAATGCCTTAATTTAGAATAAGTTGAGGACGTTAGTCTAAGACATAAACTTTCTGTTTCATTGTGGAATTAACTGAATATCTAAGTTGTTTACCAAGAGTTCCTCCTTTGGATTAGTCAGAACTTCAATATGCTGTCTTCTGTAACTTGAGGCCCTTGCTCACTAATGAGATGGAGATAACCCAAGAACTAGAGGTTCTCTCTTAGGACTTAGAGAGTCTTATTTTGAACATGTGCTGCTCAAGATTCTTCAGTGATCCATATTTCTACTACTTCTTGGCTGCTCAATATTTTTCAGCTATCCAGATTTATAGTATTTCATTTTTCCTTCCAATACTGTTTTCTGCTAATTACAATGCCTATGCTATTCTAAAATTCAGTCTATTTTCTTCTACCCTGTCACTCTTCTCTAATTCCATTTACTCACAATGTTTTGGAAATTTTCTTATGTTTAAAGTCATGGTGATTGTGAATCTTGATGCACACGTTTGCAGTCCTCAAGGAACATTTCCCTGTGCTAAAAATATGTATTTTATGTCATTTTCCCAATTTTCTATGTATTTACAGTAGAATAAATTTATTTCTTAATATTTCCAAAGTAACAGGAACAAAAATATTGGAACTTTCTTCTAAATATCATAGAAATTTGCAAGAAAATCTTCTTTGTTTTGAGAAAATATATCAGTCATTGCAATTTTTTGTCATCAGACTACTCTCTGAAATATATACTATCAAATAACAGGAGGCCTAACTTTCCAGTTCTAAAAAATGTTACCCACCCTTATCACTCTGTACATGTTCTTTCAGCATCAGAAAAATAAGGCCTTAATCTTTATTAATGATACAAAACAATAATTAATACATGTAAGACTCCACCCTCATTTTCTTCCTTCTCTTATCTCTGGTCACTCAAGCTCACTTATTGTATTTCCATATATATATATATATATATATATATATACATATATATATATATGTATATATATACCCTTAAAATGCATGAATTTGCCCTCCCAGAAAACTTTAATTTGCCTAATATAGTCATTCATATATGTATATAAACTAGAAAAGCATAAAATATTACTTATAAATATTCAATACCTGCTATTAATCATTCTAATGTTCACAATTATAATCTCAGTTAATTACACTTAAGAGACTCTGACAGTCACCACTAACATCATTTTCTTGTTTAAAAGTTTCATATAACAAATTATTTTGACAATTGAAAAAATACAAAATAAACAAACATATCAGCAGTCACAATTTTGTTTATATTTTCAGTATTAATACCAAAACATAGGAAATGATTTATGTATGCCAAGATAAGCAATTTGTTTTTATCATACAGAAATGTGATGAAAACTCAGGATGCAAAACTTGTTTTGAATATATAGAATCCTAAGTAGATTTAAATAAAACTACTGAGATTTTAAAAAGGAATTGATATTTTCAACAGACTTTAATTTCTTGAAAATCTGGATTATGAGTTTAAGAAATTAAATATATTTTTATATAACGAAACTGATTTTGAGTTTTAATGTTAGTCACATTAAAAATTCATAAGTATGTCTCTCAAGATACTTTAATAATAATACATATTCTTATTCTTCCAGTGAAAATTATTTTCCTTCCATATATACTGAGAAGCAATGAATCTTGTCATCATTTAAAAACTTGTCATACTTTCTTAGCTGCTTGACAGTATTTTTCCCAGCTACATTACACAGTATCAGATAGTTATAATAGAGTAACATTAAAACAGTATCAAATACCAAGCAACAAATATGTTGTCTGAAATATGATACCATGTTTCTATTTCATTGAGTGATTATTGTTGATAATAATAGAATTATTAATATCTAATGGCATGCAATAACACTGTAACTCCATTGAGAAAGACTAATATATACTGTAAATCACATAATAGTCAAAATGTAGAGAAGAAAAATAGAACAAATATGGAAAATATACTGTGAAATATTTTAAGATACATATAAAACCTGTCTTTTTTCTGCCCATTTATTCTTTCTATCCTGCTCTTGGTGATCTTACCCACTTCCTTTTTAGAATACAAGAGAGGAATATACTGGTCACACTGTTCTCATTTAACCCTGAATTGTGAACACTTAATAGAGCATCACAAGTGATAGACAAGAAATAGTAATAACATGTTTAGACATCATCAAATGAAGGACAGATCTCTTTGCAATTCTGAAAATGAGAAAACAGGCAACATAGTTCAAAAGGATTAGCATAACTACTATTATCAGATCATGAATTATGAATTATGGCAGAGTAAATTTACAACTTTAAATTTAATAGACATAAAGCATAATGTAAAAGTTTTTACAAGGTAGTATATGATGAGTCCATAATTGCTAGTATGTATATTTACCTCATAAATTTTAAATTAAAAATCTTAGAACTTATTTCTATGATCAGACTTTTTCACAAAAAGTCACATTTTCATGTTCATATCCTTTTTCATTTCACTGTCACTTTATATCCTTTTCCCTTTCTTCCAAGCATGTATACATTTTCATTTCTCCCCAAACCTTTGGAATTCATTTAATATACCAACTGACTCTAATTGTTCCCATTCAATTCCTTTAAACTCATCCTCATTATTCAGTATAGATGAATTCTGTTGATCAGAGGGGAAACTGTCACAGAAATGGAAGATTTTTTTTAATTATGGAAAACACCCTCTACTATCTTCAAACACCTCAAAGAGATGTCAATTCACAAGTTTTACTTTCTTTCACCTTCCATTTATACAATTCTTGGTCTATTCTCTTAGCTTGGATTCAATGTTTGCAACACACTTTATGTCAAAGGGCTTCCCTAAAAATGTAATCACTTGCTAATCTTTACCTTTTTTTCTCTACCACATCTGTGAAGATACTTTGTGCTACTAAAATTTTTATTTTTGACATAAAATCTCTAATATCATTTGGTCACAAATTTTCTCAAGTGAATAATATGAATGTTGAGAAGAGAGCCATAGCCCAACAAATAATAACACGTATTATCAATATTAACTGGTGAGTGAGACCCTGATTTGACTCAGCAAGTTTTAGAGTGATGTTCAAAAGCTTACCGCCTGATGATATCCTATAATGTTGTGCTAGTTTTCACTGCTAAGACTTTAGATTAGATATCAGAGAATGAAAAAAAATATGTTGCACTAACAGGATACTCTAATGGCATATATTTTTAGAACATTATTTTAAATAAAATAGACCTGTAACTTACTGACGCTGGGTATTATATGCTGGGTGATTTGGGTACACTTATATCTAGCTATTTTTATACTTTTGATTTTAACCAAGAAACTTTCTGAAAGAATTCATTATTATATGTAACGAGATAATATAACACAGTTGATAAAAAAATGGACTCAAGGTATGACCATTAATCTATGAAAGCTTAACTCTTTCACCCCTTAATTGTGACAACTTGGGCAAGTTACTTAACTAGTCTATTACTTTCTCTTCTGTAAAATGGGGATGTTAAAAGTTTAGGTTCTTCTTGTGCTGCCATCCCAAACCTATTTCTCAGTTTTTACTTTGGATTTTGAGGTTCAAGAAACTCACTCCTTATCAAGGCTCGTTCATTTATTATAAACTCACATGGATGGAAGCCACAGTTGCAAAAATGACAAAAGATATTATACATTGTCACTTACTTTAGGCTTCTGAGTTAAATGGGCTGCAATACTGATTCATGAGATGATTTTAAGAGAACATTCTCTGTAGATGAAAAATATATCTAAAGCTCATTTTCACTTACTACATGCCATTCAGAGGATAAACAGTCCATGGTGTATTAATTTTCAATGATTGCAACATAGGTATTTGTTAGCCTCACTGGGATTTAGTGCCAGTTATAGGTGATAGATTAATGATTCTGGAACACCGTATCACCTATATATTCATGGAAGAGGTAATGAAGGTAATGGCTTTCATCTATTCTATATACTACGGCTAATGTGTAAGTATCCCTGAGCTCTTTATGTACTGCATTACAGTTTATTTTCTTGATTTATTGATTTTTGGAGAAACTGCTTGTTTTGCTTTCCCTAGTTATTATTATCAATATCTGATACCAAAACATTTCCAAGTCATTCCCTCTTACTGTAACTTGTTTTCCCTTTTGCCAAAATACATTCAACCATATTGTTATGTATAATCACCTACTGTATATTAGACTCCTATGAAATTTAACAAGAAGTATGTATAATTTGAGCAATACTTCCCCATTTCCTTTACTTTGGACCCTGGTAACCACAATTCTAGCATATTTTTATCATTTTGCTTTTTCAGATTATCACTTGTAAGTTTATCATACAGTATTTGTCTTTTTCTCAGTGGTTTATTTCACTTAGCATGAAGTTCTATGTTGTGGCAAATGGCAAGATTTCCTTTTTGTTTGTGGTTTAATTAGCCATATCTCTACCTCTATCTATATCTATAAAATAATTCTAATCAGTATATATTTTAATGAGGGTTCATTATTTATTTTTAATTTGATTAAAATCAACTAATATTATTTAATAGTTTCATAGCATATATTATTAAGCCATTTATATATATATATATATTCTTGTCCACTAGTCCATCTATACTCAAGTTGCTTCATTACCTTGGCTGTTATGAATAATGTGGGAATGAATATGGATGTGTAAATATCTTTACAAAATGCTTTGCTCATTTCCTTTGAACATATCTCTAAAAGCAGAATTGCAAGATAATCTGGCAGGTTAATTTTTGGATATCAGCTAATAAAATAAATGCCAGCTTGTTATTGGAGATCCTAAAATTAAGTAGAAGTGACATTTTTCTGTTCAGCATAAACAGATGATTGCTTGGGTATATTATGAAGAATGGAAAATAAGCATATTATCAAACATTTTTTAGTTCATAAAAGAATGACACTAAGTATTTAGAGAATTCTTACATTTATGAACTCTAAAGTTTATATCAACATGAGAAAAGACAAGTCAGCCAACATGTAGTCACCTTGTCTCTTATATACTAAAATGATTTTATGATGCTATGCCATATGATAAAAATACATTAATAAAGCTTTTTGAGTTCTTCCAATTTGAAATTCCTAAGAAGAATATCAAATTTAAAATAATATATCATAAATCCCACATTATTTCTGATGTGATTTATTAAGTGTATATATAATATTTCAGAGATGTGTATGTTCATATTTCTGTTTATATGTATGCACTTCTTTCTATATATTTGTAAACAAGTATATGGGAAAAAATCAAACAAAATTTTAATATAAAATTGTGTTAAATGTCTTTAATAGTAATGTGTGATGAACTCACAAGTTAGACAACAAAAAATTATGGGGGTGAGTGAAGAGCAAAATAAATCATGTCATTTAAAGGTAGATGATGGGAAATAGGTAGAAGAAAATGTTTAGTTATTTTCTACCACTTTCATTATATTAAAGAAAAATTCCTATTACTATCGAGTAAATCTGAGTCAGAAAACTTTGTCTAATCATCAAATCAAGTAGTTTATATAATGGCAGATTACAAGGACCTATCAACTGTCAGTATCATGCTGTAGAGTAAATTAATAATTACAGACTTCAACTCAGAAAGAGACATGAGGTAGTTAGTACAAAATTGTTTTTATACTAAGGTGAGAATGGATATGATATGTTTGACCCTGCCTAAAAGAAATATAAAAATAGTCATGCTGGTTCTCCTTGAATTGTTGCCAAGGAATATGGAGGGCAAGCATATGAACTAGAAGAAGACAAGAATAGTGAATCATGTGTATCCTGATTAAGATGTATTTTGAACTATGAGAAAAACAAATAAACATATAGAGAAAATCACATAAACATATAGTCAATAGCACTATCTCTGGCCTTAAGATTTAGTTTTTTCAGAGCCTGTGTATGGCATTAACATGTCAATTTATCACTAGTTATAATAAGTTTCTCGAACTTCAAAATCCAAAAGTAAAAATTGAGAAATAGATTTGTGATGACAGCACAAAAGGAACTTAAACACATCTCCTCCCCAGCACACAAATCTACACTGCATTTGGAAAAATTTACAAGGAAGAAGATCTGAAATTCAAACAAATATAGTTTCCGCAACAAAAGATGGAGGACAGCACCAAGTTGAATAGGAAAGAGATCAATAAGCCTCAAGGAAGAAATTGCAAGCAGATGTGAAAACTGGTGTTCCTAAGGTATTTCAAGGGTATGGAAACTCTCCCTAAAGATTAAAGAAGGCTGTACTCAGCATCAGGTACCTCAATCCTTCAATTATACATTTAGATATGAATGCCAAGAGTCATGCATTGAGGGCAAATAGGTAAAAAATAAAAACACTCAAGAAAATCAATGAACCTGACCTTAAAAGAATTGCACACAGATTCGCTTGCACTGAACTAGCATTTTATGACCAGTCTGAAAAATTCAGAAATAGTAGGTGAAGGAAAACGTTTAAAATTATTTCAGCTTCTACCTAAAGTGAGAAAGCACTGGAGATGATTACAAGTCAGAAGCACTGGAAGTCTCCATCTTCTGACAAACTTATTATTACAAGCACTGCTAATCATCATCTTGGAACCCTCTTTCATTCTTCTGGAACTGTCAGTGAGCCCACTAGAAGCTCCACCTTCCTCTGTGATGAAGCCCAGACTACCAAACCCCATAAGCTGCATATACACACCTGCCTAGAAAAATGTGTCTCTACTAGATCAGCAGCAGTGCACTGAGGCTGTGCAGCAGGGAGAGGACATAGTACTGCCCATCCATTATCCACTGTTGTCCTACAACTTTGTCCATCCACCATGTGGTAGCTGGGTTGGTGCAAAAGCCCCACTAACCATGCCTATATTAACATAAAAAATTGGCATAAATAGTACACATAGGAATGCACCTGATGCACCTAGCTTTGGTGGCCAAAGAGACTGTGATCCTGTACTCCATGGGATGGCACTGGCACATTCCTGTAAGAATGAGGAGAGATAGTAGGTTTGACTAATGTACAGATGCAAGCATAGTGAAATAAGCAAAAAGGGAGACAGAAGAAAAAACATGTCTCAAACAGAAGAGCAAAACAATATCCCAGAAAAAAAAAAATAATGATATAGAAACAAGCAAGCTACCTGATGCAGAGTTCAAAGCAATAGTTATAAAAATGTTTTCCAAACTTCGGATAAAAATAGATGCATTAGAAAATATAAGAACTATCCAAAAAGAAATTTCAAAACTGAAGAATACAATGATAAAACTGAAAAACATGACAGAGGCTCTAATCAAGAACAGAGTGAATTAGAGAAATGAGTAAGCGAACTAGAAGATAAAGCAATAGAACGCACCCCAAAAAACCCAACAAAATAAAAAAGAAGACTTTCCAGGGAGGAAACAACCAATGTGAAATGGAAATAAAATAAAATGTCTTTTCCTATTTAAAAAATAATTTACAAAAGTGAAGGTAACTTAAGGGATCTCTGGAACAACATCAGAGGAATAATATTTGTATATAGGGGTCCCATAGGAGAAGAAAAGAGAAAGGATAAGGAAAGACATTTGAAGAAATAATGACTTAAAACTTTCCTAATCTGTACAAGGATATAGACATTTAAATATAGGAAGCCCAGAAAATTTCCAATGAAAGAAACTCAGAGATCTGCATCAAAACATAAATAAATGGCAAGAGATAAAAATTAAGAAAATCTCTTAAAAGTAGCACACTACAAAGAGGACCCAAATAGCCGTCAGCATACTTTTTTAACAGAAACTTAGAAATGAAAAGAGAGGCATGATATACTCAAATGCTAAACAGAAAAAATAATCCAACCTAGAATGCTATAGCCAGAAAGATTAACATTCAAAATAGAAAATGAGATTATTTTTTAGATAAGCTATAGCTAAAGGAGTTAATTACCACTCAACAAGGCTTATAAGAAACGTAATTTTTTATTAAATTGAAAAATTGATAGTAACTAATAATAAGAAAACACATAAAAGGGAAAAAAAAAATCTCACCAATAAATGTAATTATACAGTAAAAGTAGAGGACTCATCACTTACAAAGAAAATCATAATAAGGAAAGATAAAAATAGTAAATTAATTAAAGCTACAATAATCAATAAAAGTATAAAGTTTAGGAATGTGCTCAAAATGTAAGGAGTTTAAAATCCCATACCAACATTATACAGTTATACATTGATCTTACATCAAGCACAGAGCAAAAAATTAATATATACACAATAGAGATTAAACACGGAATCTAAACACACCACTAAAAAAAGCCCAAACTTTAAGGAAAAAGAGAAGAAAGAAATCACAAAAATATCCAAAAACACTAACTAAATGGTGGTAAACACGTACCTCTAAAAAGTCACTTCAAATGTAAACAAACTAAATTTTTTGCTATAAAGAAAATGAGCATCTAGATGGATTTTTTTTTAAAGATCCTGCTCTATGTAGTCTATGCATACAAGAGACTCACATTAGGTAAGGGCACACATTTAAAATAATTTTTGTAGAAGTTAAAAATCATGAAGAGAAACTAGTGTATCTTTGAATCATAGCAGTTAGGGATAATAACAGCGAAGAGCATTCTGGATAATGGATGTCATGACAATATGTGTACTATATTAAGGCATAACAAAGAGTAATATTAGGAAATATTTTGTCCCAATGCCAAGCAAACTGATCGTAAGTTGGTTGATCAGGTACTAAAGAGACTTCAAAGTTTATTTCTCCTTTTGCATATGCAAGAATTTATAGAAAAATATTCACATGAAAATCATGTATTAGGAAAGTTTGACAAGTGGGTTTCTATCTTATTATCGAGTCAAGATTAGAAACATGAGTGTGCTCTGGTGCCTAGTGGTCTAGTATACCTGGGAGCAGCCACACATACATCTCAAGGTCCAGGGTTCAAGACCTGGAATCAGGTGGAGCAACCAATGTGAATATTAAATACAAATAAATAGTTTCCTCCTCCACTCCACTCTCTTCCTGAATGCTTGCTTGAGTGCTCACTTTCATTCCTGCCTGCACCTTTCCTTAAAAAAAAAAAAAGAAAGATTACAAGCATAGACAATTTCAGTGCTGACAATGAAATTTTAATATTATCAACATTCAGTCTCTAATATGTTCCTGCTCAGTTAACCAAGTTACTGCCCCAGTAATTGATCTCATGCACTGTTATTGCAAGAGACGACATACATTCCTTATGTCAGTCCTCATTTCCAGATTCTGTCTTCCACCTGATTCTCATATGATAATGTGTATTAACCTGTATATTGCTTTAAGTAAGATAGCTATTTTAACAATGGTAATTATTTTCAACCATGAGCACAAAATGTCTTACCTTCTTTCTTTGTCTTACTCCATTTCTTTTAAGCCAATCTTATGGTTTTCATTGTCTTTCTTTGTCTTACTCCATTTCTTTTAAGAAAATCTTATGGTTTTCATTGTACACCTTCTTTCACTTTCTTTGTTAAGTATATTCTAAGGTATTTAACTATTTTTGTTTCTATCACAAATTGGATAGCTTTGTTGATTTTATTCTCTTGTATTCATTGAATGAAATGTTCAATATGTGTCTATTAAACCCATGTGTTCATTTTTCCTTTAAAGCTGTTGTTTCCATGCTGTTATTTTTTTTTTTCCCTATTGATATGTCCATTGTTCTAAGTGGAATATTGGAGTCTCCTGTTATAATGATATTGCTGTAGATGACTTTCTTAAGTTCTGTTAAAAATTACTCTCTATTTTGAGGTTCCTTCATTTGATACATATATAGTAAGTGTTAAATCTTCTTGCTAAATTGACTCCTTTATCACTATATAATAGTCATCCAATCTTTGACACCTTTTTAATTAGAATTCTATTTTTATGTGACTTTGGTTGCCTCTACCTTTTTTGTTTTTTTTTGGATTGCCATTATCCTGTAGATTTCCTTCCAATCATTCAACTTGAGCCTATGTTTCTGTATACCTTTTGAATATAGATGAATCACCCAAATGCAACAGAAAGATTGGTTATGTTTTTTATCTATTCAGCCACCCTGTGCCTTTTAATTGGTGATTATTGATATGTAACTGTCCATTTCTATTCTGTTAATTGTTTTCAGGGTGGTGTTGTTGATACTACCTTAGTTCTTCTCTTTTTCTTCTTAGGCAACTTGAAAGCAATTACACAGTGTTTGGTTTCCCTTTTTATTTTCTTCTTTGTTATTTCCCTGGATTTATATTTTGATGTTCTTCTTGGATTTTCATAAAATTTTAAATACTTGATGTTCCCTGGTGGAGTAGTGGTTGGGAGCAGTCCACATACATCCCAAGGCTCCAGGTTTGCATGTTGGTACTGGTTGGAACAACCAAGATGAACAACTTAACAAAATAAGTAGAGTGCTTCTTAGTCTTTGCTCTAAAAAGCTTCCTATAAAACATATTTTTACTTGAAAGTAACCTAGTATTTAGCTCATTCTAACAGTTAACATTTTTTAAGTGAAGTGTCTTTTCACTTTATAGACTTCAGCAATTTTCGTAAAGCTGATTTTGTGTGATGAATTCCTTTAAATCTTCCACTCTGAAAAATTCTTTACCATTTCTTCCATTCTTAGTGACAATCTAGCAGGGTAGAGTGTCCATGATTGGAAGTTCTTTTCTTTCAGCACTTTGGATATATCCTTCAATCCCTCTAGGCCTACAAACTTTCAGCTAAGAAATCTAGACAGTCTTATTTGAGTTCTTTTGTATGTAACTCATTTTTATCTATTTATTTTTAATATTCTCTATTTTGCATCTTTGACATTTTAAAGACAAGGTGTCTTGGTCTAGGTCTGTAAAGTTTTCTTTTGTTTGAAACTTTTTGACCTTCCTTGGTCTGCAGGTCTGCTTCCTTTTTCACATTAGGAAATATCTCAGCTATTATTTCTCAAATACTTTCTTCTCCCTCCTCTCTCTTCTCCTTCTGGGATCTTTATGATACAATTATTGTACCTCTTTGTGTTTGTCCATAAGTCTCATATGCTGTTTTAATTTTTTTATTCTTTTTCCTCTTTGTTGCTCTGTTTGAGTGCATTCCATTGCCCTATCTTGTAGTTTACCGATTCTGTTGGAGACTTCTTTCAGCATATGGTTGAGTCCTTCTATTCTGTTGTTTAGCCCAGCTATTTTTTTCTTTAGCTCCATGAATTACTTTTAGAACTGCCTCTTATTTTCTTTATCTTTGTTGTAGTTCTCTTTTTGATCCTCTATTGTTTTCCATTCATATTGTCCCCTAGCTGTTTGTTTTGGTTTATCGTTTCATGAATATTTCTGTTTGCTCAATCTATGTGAAATATTGTTAATTTCTATGTCTTTCCTGATATACACTTAGTCTATTCTGATACAAAGTCCTGTGATAACATGTGGAGTGGCACAGGCAGAAGTGGGTATTGGTCTGCACAGCTGGACTTCCTTTACTTGTGTGATCTTGATACCGGCTGGATTTGTTGACACCCCAAGGTGAATCCTGTGTTTAGACTTGAGAATCCATTCCACAGAATTGGAGTTGGTATAGGGAATGAAGAGGTTTCCCTGAAAGTCACAAGAATGAAAATGAAGCTCATGGAAAGGGACCCAAGAGTTTGGGCCCTGTCTGCAAAACGGGCCACAATCAAAGTACAGTTAATAGAAGAGATACAGAGAACTGGGAGTTTTTCTTAGTTGAGTACTCTCCTTGTGAAAGTCCTCTGGCTTCTAGAGGAGTGGCAGTTTCAGAAAGGGGATGTGGGGGTAGATAAACAAATTTTGAATCCTAGGGGTGGAGTTCCATGAGGTACCAAGCAGATAGGACACTTTTTTTATAGCTACAGACTGACAGAAACTCCTATTTTGATGGAGCCCTTCCAAATATTTTCCCCATGAGAAGGATGGAAGGAATGCTACTTGCTGGGACAAAGTCAACTATCCACTTGGGTCCTTCTTGACCTGTATCAGGCTACCTGGAGAAAGAAAGCAGAAAAATGCCAATAGCTTTATACCAGTGCCTTAATGACACAGAGTATATTTTTTCTCCCCAGGAGTGGTGGGGAAGAGGGCTTTCATGCACTGGCCAGGTGGCAATGCCACCAGCACCTTGAGGAAGCGGCATCTCAATTTGCAGTGATGCTAGTGCTCTTTCTACCCTATGCCGAGACACCTGGACTTAGTGTAAGTTAGTTTCAGGTATGGGAGTAATTGCTTCAGGAAAATGACCTTCTCCTCTGGAAGAGTGTTGGTTTTGCTGGTCTCTCCCTGCAGCTCCAGAGTTTCCAAGCAGCATGGTGTGGCACTGAGGCAGATTGGTTTCTCCTATCTTCAAGGAAGCATATGTCTACTCTCTTTATGGAGATGCTAGTTCCATTTCTTTTTGAAGATTGTAATTGCCCAAGTAGGTGTTTTCTTGGTTGTACTGTGGGGAGGAAGCAAGCTTGTGATCTTAACAATTTACCATCTTGGAACAGGAAAAAGCTTCTCTTTTAGATGTTCCAAATTTCCTTTTTATATCCTGAATAAAAGAAAAAAATATTTTGTATTTTGTATTTTCCTGTATTTCCATGTTTTTAGCTATTATAATGATACATTTTTTTACCTGACATTTTTCTCCATTGTCTCCAGAAAGTCTGAGTGACTTTATACCAATAAAGTTTCTCTTAGGAGCTGAAATTATTTAATAAATGTTATAAAAATATCAAAATTGAGCCTCACTCCCTTAAAAACTATCAGAATCAACTATCATAATCAGAATCACATGCTCTACCCCTAGGAATCTTTTGACAGGGCTTTGCTCAGGGTAAAGATATCAGAGTAGTTATGAGTTCTCTGGAATTGTGATTTGTTGCCCAGTTTGATGGAGGTGTAAATAAATTTTTAGCACTTCAAAAAATAAAGCCAGGGATAAGATTTGTCTGCATATGTTTCTCTATATAGATCCACAAATCCATTTCACATCATGCCTCAGGGCTCATAGCAGGCAGAGTGCCATTTTGAGTGTGACCTTGATTTGAATGTGGACACTTCTATAACAAAGTTAGTGACTGATGGTCACTTTATATTAATTAGCATGTTTGCTTCCTACAAATTTGCTTCCAACAATCCTCTGGTGACAAATATTATAAGAAATTAAAATTCTCAAATATTAAACTAATGATTGTCTTCTGATAATTCCTATTTTCTGACTGGAGGCTGAGATGTAACTAATGAAGATGGCAGTTTATTGCTTCTTCTGTTTTTTAATAGCTGGAACTAATGACAATTTCATGTCCCTACTACTTTGACCAGTAGAATGTATTAGAAATAGAAAAACTTCAAAAAGTCAGCTTTATAAGACATTATTTTAAGCGGATCTAAAACTGTTCTTCAGAGGTATAATTTATAAACACTTCTCTTTATGTCAGGCTAATGTATTTAATTGGTAGAAATGGAAAATAATTTATATAAATATAATTTGTTTCTCTAGTTCATTAATTATGATATTTTTGAATTCACTGAAAAGTGAGCTATAGGTTGTATATTTTATATTGTTCTTACCATAAAGACATTTTTGTCTTCTTAAATATTAATGTAGTTATTTTAAATAGTCATCTGTTGTTATTTCTGTTATTCTTCATTTCTTAATCCTACAATTATCAAGTTTTAAATAATTATCACAGTTTTCTCATGGTTGCTTTGTAGCTTGTTACCATCCCATCGTCTTTTGACTATTTAATGTTACATAATGTTCCAAAGTAAATTAGCTACTCAGGACCTAACATCAATTATAATTAAAGTCCTTTTTTGGGGTGGGATAACTGTGAGAGTATTAGAACCTGACTCCAAGGGAGGCCTAAGATAAGATATGGACAAGATATTAAATAAACTATGGCCTGAGGATTTTAGGTAACCTATCTTAAAGTTTTCTCTGTATGGTAGCATACCACAATTTACTAGAGTTTGAGTGGCTTAGATGTGCTAAAGGCAATTTGTATGAATACTTTACTTTGTCCTTGTTTACTTCCAGTACATACTAATTACTTCATCCTCAGCCTTTGCCATATTCAACGTATATTCTATGCTTGAGGGCCCACTGTGGCTTCACGTCAGGCCCTTAGTATTCATATTTGTGAGGCATTTTTTGATGAAGGTAGAAATTAGTCTAAGTTGAGATAAAACACTTAATTATTTTAAACACTACTGATCAAAATGTGTAAACTTCATTTTCTTTCATAAAACAATTG
>RJWH01001408.1:357062-382797 GCA_004363575.1 Solenodon paradoxus | reverse complement strand
CCCAAGAGAGGCGCAGGCAGTCATAGGAAGAGGGCCTATAAATACTTCTCAAATGTCTCCTGTAAATCTCCGGATGTGTCAGCGAGGCACAGGGAAGAGAACTTGAGTTAGAGCCGATTAGAGACCAGATTCTCCCAGAGGAGGGCAAGCCTGCCTGTCAACCGAGCCCCTCATGGCCGGGGGACCACCTCTGGAGCAAGCTTCTCTCCTGACAGCTTTCCTGCCGCTGCGAGGGACCGGTTCCAGGGCGCTGCGAGCTCTGGGCAGGACAGACCCCATATCCCCTTTGCTCTGGTGCCCTTAGTGGTGCGAGCGGGGATCCTCCCCGCGGTGCCCTCTTCCCCGTGAGCCGGGAGGGGCCTGGCGCGAGGAAGAGCCGAGACGTGGCAGCAGCCAACTGCCCCGGACGGTGGGTGATTTATGAAGTGCTGAAAAGCATCTTCGAAGCTGTCATTTATCTTACAGCTCTCAGCCTAAATAAACACAGAATCCGCCTAATTATAGTTACAGTGGAAACACAACACCCGAACCTCCTCGCCCTCGCTGCCAGCTCTTCCCCGCCGGCTCCGCCCACGGTCAGGCTCCCGCGTCGGCCCGCAGCTGCACCCTAGCGGCCGTCCTACCCCGCGTCTCTCCCGGCGCCCCTCGCCTCCCATCCTCCTGTGGCCTCTCTTTCTCACTCTCACCATGCCCCCGCAGGACACATCCCTGAAACATTCTTGCCAGGAGCAGAGGCACCGTCTCCATCCTGCAGGGAAATTGCACCTGATGCCTCCATCCAGGGGCAGAGGGGACTGGGGAGGACCCTGGACCTGGAGCTTCCAACTCTTGCCCTGTCTTGGGAGCCAGCTTCCTTGCATTGTGGTCCAGGCTGGCCCCCGAGCATCCTCTAAGGTCAAGGAAACTGTGTGTCTGGGGTTGGGAGGATCGTGGGTATCACTTAAGATGGAGAAAGGAGGAAATTCTTTTTGTTTCTCGGTGTTTTCTGTTCTCTCAAGGAGAAACAGGATGATCCTGCTTGAGGAAGCTTCCTCCCTCTTTCTCTGCTCCTGGACTTGACCTTGGAAGTCCCCTTCCTCTTTGGCATGTGGAAAGCCTTCTGCCTTTGGAGACAGATCTGTCCTGGATTTGAAAGCAGAGGCAGACCTTTCAGGGTGGTTCTGGATGAAATACTGGTCTATTAGGGTACCCTTTCCAATCTGGTTTTTGTCCTGGGGAGGTGGGGTTTACGGCCAGGCCTGTGTCTGACATAGCAAAAGAATTCAGTTATTCTAACAACCTAGAGGAATCAGTCCCATGATGGATGGAATCATCATCCCTTCAGCTCCTCAGAAATCAGTTCCCTAAAAATGGGGATTTCAAAGCCTCAGGCTGTACATCACCAGTGGCATCCACGTGGTGTTAACTTACATGCTACAGATAAATTACACTGGACTTACAACTTACCCCTAATTTACTGCTGTCTTTCTGTGTGTTCAGGTTCTTGTTCCTGTAGACAAGTTTGGGGATCCAATAACAAAGTAAAGGAAGAATTCCTCAAGGACAGGTGTAATCTGAGTAGACCCCCTGGAGGACCACGGGCCCCTCTGGAGGATGTGGGCTTAGGAAAAGGGTATAAACAAATTGCTGCCACCCACAAGTTGAATGTGGATGGAGAAGAGACCTTGAGAAAAGAGAAACTGAGGGTGAGCTCAGACCATAAAACAAGAAGTCATTCTTCTTGACCTGGGAACTTTTCATCCTGATCTTGCTTCCTAACTCAAACCTGACTTGTCATAGGATTCTGGAAGGTAGTCTTTCTTAATTTAGTCCCAGCCTCAAAGCCAAGCCAGAGAAGCCAATACCTTGGGCCCACATAACTTTAAGGTGCTTTGCAGCTGGGTTCAAGTGAGAGGCTGTGATTCAAGTATTTTGCAGACACCAGTAGCCTTTCTGTCCAAAGAGGCAGGGGCCCCTCTCCTCAAAACAGTCTGCTCAACCCTGTTTCAGAATCCAGGTCAAAAGAGAAAGTCAAGGCCTTTTCTGTAGTACACAGAGAAGCGTAACAAAGGAGAGATCCATTTTTTACTAGTTATACCACTGCTTATCCATTAAAGTAAGATAAAAATACCTGTTCCCTGCCTGGCTCCCAGAGCACCAATTCAAATGAATGAGGATGTAAAAGCTCATGGTAAGAGAATCTCTCCCTAGGTAGTTCCAGATGAAAGAACAGCTCTTTAGCACTTCCAGTGAGTAAGAAGATGAGCCCTCTCCTTATAGCTGGCTGGGGTAATCTCTGCAATTTCTTCTTCTTCTTCTTTTTTTTTTTTAATAAGAGGGGGCATAAAGCCTCAGACCAGTTGAATGACTTTTCTGAAGTCACACAGTAAGTCACTCTTGAAGATTTGATTCTTTATGGGGTTACCTATTTTAAGAATATTTGGTTTGTATTAACTCCTTGAAGATCAAGGCAGAAGACAGGCATATTTAAAAATGGCATACCTACAGATTGATGATAAAATACATTTTTAATAGGAAAACAGGAAAAACGTTTATCTCCTGTCCTGTTGCACAGGGTCTCTTTAGTTTTTGCAGTCTTTCTACCGCCTTTCTCCACTTTTCCCTCCTATGTTCTCTTCCTGACTCCATTCTCCCTTTTCTTCTCTTTCTTTCCTTCTCAACAGTCCAGTCAGCAGTTTTGTGCCCAACATATTTTACTTTTTGCTTTCTTTTTTTTTTTTCCTGCCAGCCCTTTCCTTTCACTGCCAGGGCCACTCCTCCTCCAGACTTCCTCAGTTGATCCTGTGCAGAAGCTGATAGCTTATCTGCACACAGCAACAAGAGGGTGAGATTGTGGGCTCAGAAGCCAGCAACCTAGAGCATCTTGGGAAAAGCCTGCTGTTGTGAACAGTTCTGCCCCCTACTCTACCCCCACTCTCAAGCAAAGGTGACCCTTAGAGACTTCTCTCTTTCTGGTCTAGCCTGAGCTTCTATCATCAGGTTAAGGCTGACACAAGAAAAGGCCCAGAGCAGCTGAGGGTACTTCGTATTCCCTTGTCTTTTAGATGTCCAACTTCAAGCCTGGGATTTGTCTCTGATGTGCTGTGCAACATTGGAAAAGTCACTCAGCCTCTCTGGGCTCCAGTCTCTATAGGCAGGTAGGATCCAACCAGAGTTTATATATTTGATCTTAGGCTGAGAGTACTGGCAGATCCTATCTGAGGAGTGGAAAGAAATTGTCATTTCTGGTAACTTCTGAGGGTGCATGGCTTCAGATCTCTCCACTTCCTTTTTATGTCACTCCGTTTTGTACCCCAATGACCCTGACATGGAAATTTTGTCCCAGACAAGGATTATCTCATGGGGAGTACTCCCGGTTTCAACTTTGAGAAACCTCAGACATTGGAAGTACATTACTCATCAGTTCTTAATCTAATAAATATGCACTTTTCCCTCTTCTAGAAAACTATTTCCCATTCCCACGAGGCAATAAAAAGTAGAGGAAATGCTTTAGTGGAAGTCAGCAGTTCTCAGTTGCGGGCGAGTTTGCACCCCGCCCCCACCCCAACACAAAGGATCTTTAGTGTTGTTTGGAGACATTTTTGCTGGTTGAAACTGGGAGGGGATTGCTACCTTCATTGAGTGGGTAATGGCCAAGGATGCGCCTAAATAATCCTGGTCTTTTTCTTCATTCAGCCAAATTCATTGGTGAAGTTTTGGGGCTCAGAGGATATGGAGGTGGCATGGACTTACCCTCAGAAGGCCCACATGTCAGGGGAAATGGTGCCTCTGGGTTAGGAGTATCCTCTCTGAAAGGAGACATAGTTCTTAACCCCATATCTGGGGAGTCATAGTCTAATGACAATCTATATGAATATGATTTACTAAACCAATATTTATCCATTCGATACATATTTTGGGGTTCCTGCTGTATGTCAGGTCCATTGTAAGGTGCTAAGGGTGCTCTCACCGATTTCCGAATTCATGTACCTGGGAGTTTCCCTTCCTCTCAGCCCTGTTTGCAGTTGCCACTGTGGGCGAGTTTTGATCAAAGTACTTGTGAGTGGGAAGGCTATTTCAGAAAATGAAAAGGCAGTATCAAGAAGTTTGAAGGAGCAGAGTGGTTATTACATTGGGTGTTGTGGGCAGTGCTTAGAAAAGTAACTATCTACCCTACTGGGGTCGCAATTTGGCTAGTTTCCTCCAGAAGGGCACATAGTCCGCATATATCCCAAGGACCAGCGTTCGCATCCCACATCCAGGGAAACAGCCAGTGTGAACAACTAAGTACAAATAAACTTCTTCCTCTCTCTTCCTGCCTGCCTGCCTACTTGCTTGCATTTCTGCCTGTACCTTTCTTTAAGAAAGAAAAGAAAAGAAAGAAAAGCAGAAGACAAACTGGGAAGGAAAAAGGATGTGGGTGCCACTGCACGAACAAGCGAGTCCCCTGGGTCAAGAAGGCAGCGCAGAAAGGAGATGCTGCCTAAAAGGGAGTGCTGGTAATTGCTGTCACACTTGGGCCGGGTGATAGAGAGTCTCTGAGTTGCATGAACTAACAGGAGTCAATACGATGCCTGCTGCTTTGCAAGGTGATTTGGATCTCACAGTGTCATCTCGACTTAGAAGGAAGAGAGAAGCCCTAGCAAGCCCTCTGCAGCTTCAGTGCTACGGTTACTTTTATGAGGAGAGCCTCCTTCTTTATACTCCTTGTGCAATGGAACTCACTTGTCAAGGGTCAAGGAAAAAGAGGGGACCCCAGAAAGTGCCAGTTCTTATCAGCATTGGCATGAGTAGCAGTGGGCCAAAGATTTGATTCTGAATTGTTCTGCCAAGAACTTTAGAGATGTGAAGAAGTTCTTTTTTCCCATGAAGGGGGATGCAGAAGAAATACAGCTCATGCAGAAAAATATTGTTTGCATGAACTTATTCAACCAATATTTATTCAGGACCTATGAGATGCAGGAATGATTCTAAGTACTTTGGGAGTGGCAAGGATGCATTAATCAGTATTCATTCACTAATGGTCTTACACTGGATACCTACTATGTGTTTGGCACTATGCTAAGTTCTTGGGACACAGGAATGAAACACTGCCCCTCTCTTTAAGTTCATGTGGAAACATCATTTCTTTCACTCTTAACCATGTGCCAAACCTCATGCCAATAGCTTTATATGCAAGATCTTTTCAATACAACAACCTTGAGTCTATTTTATAAATGAGAAAACTAAAGGACCCAAAAGTTTAAGTCAATTATATAGCAGTTCCTCAGAAAATTAAACATACAACTACTGAATGATCCAGCAAATCCTCTTCTGGGTACATACCCAAAAGTATCGAATACAAGGTCTCAAAGAGATATTTGAACACCTGTGTCGATAAACACACTATTGACAGTCACCAAAAGATGGAAATAATCTAAGTGTCCACCTACAAATGAGGGATAAACAAAAGGTGGTATATCATACAGTGGAATGCTACTCAGGCTTTAAAAGGAAGGCAATTCTACCTTTCCCATATTACTACATGGGGGCATCTTGAAGACACTGGGCTTAGTGAAATAACCCATTCATGAAAGGACACATTGTCTGAGTCCACTATTTGAAGTTCCCAGAGCAGTCAAATTCATAGAGACAGAAAGTGGAGTGGTGGTTGCTGGGACTGGACAGAGAAGGGACTGAGGACTGTTTTGTTTTGTTTTTTAATGGGAACTGAGTTTCAGTTTTTCAAGATTAAGAGAGGTTTGAAAATTAGTTACATGACATTGTGAATGTACTTAACTCTGTGAACTGTACCATGAAAAGAATTTCAATGGCTGCTCCCTGGTAGAGTAGTGGTTAGGTCAGCTGTCTCCAGCCAAAGCACAGTCCATGTATTATCTCAAAGACCCAGGTTCATATCCTGGATCGGGGGAGAACAGCCAAGATGAACGACTAAATAAAAATAAAGGCTTTTTTCTTCTCTTACCTCCTACCTCCTTGCTTGCCTTCATTCTTACCTGTACTTTTCCTTAAAAAAAAAAAAAAAAAAAGATTAAGATAGCAAATTAACTTGTGTATATTTTACCCCAATTTAAAAAATTTAAACTTTAAGCCACATATCCCAGGTTTGATTCTGAGCTTCCATTTTTTCCCACAAACATTATGAGGTAAGGGGAGAGGGAATGTATTCTTAGAGGAGCCAGGAAAGAAAAAGGGTACTAGTGAACCCTCCTTCACATCTCAAGATGACAGCATTACTATTTTTCTTTGAATAACTGAGGCCAGAATGAAAGCTAATCGCCAACAGCCCCTAATCCAAGTCAAGATTTAACATGGTGGAGAGTCTAGCGCTATTGAAGATTTGAACTTCTCTCTATGTCTTGTTCAGGAGAGGCTTCACCCTATTCCCTAATCTCACACACCCCCTTTCTGCCTGTTTGTGCTGCGTAATAATGGCTCACAGCCAAGAACAGTGATCTCTCCAAGAGGAACCAAGTATGACGAAGGCGGAGATGAGGGGTGGGAACCATGAAGCAGGCAAATTTGATCTTTCAGGCCCCCGGCTTTCCTCCTCTGCAGCTGGCACAGGATTGTCTGGAGACTAAATTCTGGCTTCTGCTACCAACCTGCTGTGTGACACTGGGAAAGATGTTCTCCATCTCTGGGCCTTGGTTTCCTCGTCTGCAACGGGAGAGGGTTTGTTTTATAGGCTGTCAAAGGCTCCCCTGTAAGAACTTTGAACGTTTGATGGCTTCTCTCTGCTGCCTGCCAGGTTCCTCCTGCCCTTCAGCACCTGCTTTTCAGCCAAACTGCTCTGGGCAGGTTCAGATAAATTTGTGCACAGAGAGGCCCATTTTCTCCCAGGGGTGTTTGAATTTCCCCTGAGATTCAGGTGAGAAGGGGAGAAGGCTCTAATGGGGACTTCTTTGGAATGAAGGAGCAAGGGACTTTATGAAAGGGTAGGATGGAGATGACACCCCCAGCTGCTAACAGGCAAGGCAGTGCCTGTCTGGGTCTCAGGCCTTGGGTGGAGATCTAGTCACCTTCTCCAACATGTGGTATGGACCCACCATGCAGCCTCCTGTTTCTCCAGGGACTCTGCAAGATTGCTGGCAGCCCCTCAGTCTCTGACTCCAGAGAAGTGAGCTCCGGCTAGGAGACCGATGAGGTCATTAAGCTCCTTGCCTGAACTGGAATTTGGCAGGAGGCTCCTGGGGCAGCTGTTTGTGGTTTTGTGTTTTTCTCCTCTGAAGGAAAGTCTGAGCAGATGATCCCCTCTGTACTGACTATTTCCATGTGAGGGAGAAGCAGGATATGGCTCTGGATCAGTGGAACAGGAGGGGGGTCTTCGGCAAAGAGAATCTGGGGGGACATGCATGGGACAGTCTTCGTGAGATGAAAGATTCCAGCTTCTTTCAGTAACTTCCTCAACTTGGCTTTTGTTCTTGGGAAACCTCATTTCTTTCCTAATATTTATTCATGAGGATTTGGGGTTTTGGAGACTTTGAGGAGCAGCTGCTTTGGGTCTGAGGGAGTTCACTCCAAGGCGACGGCCACTTTTCATCTACTGGGGGCAGCTGCTCCTCATCCAGAAGCCCCAGCTCCTCAGTATGGAGGGCCCTCCAGCTCCTGCAGGGTCAATTGCAATTGCGGGGGCTCCCGGCATCCTCCACGCCTGGGTAGGCTGCCCTGAGGCCTGGGGACAGGATGGGGCAGCTTCCAGAACAGGACAGGACAGGCACCCCTGCCTTGGGACATCATGGCGCCTCTGGCCAACAAAGCTCTACTCTGGGGGTTCCTAGAACGAGGAGTTCCAGATAACAGTCCTCTTTTAGAGGTTCAGTTAGGTTTCAGTTCAGGGTTAGGTCAGAGAGAGTTCAGGTTTAGGGTTGGGAAATTGGTTTAAGTTTGTATTTAGAATTAGTTTCTTTTAGAATTAGGGTTAGGTTATGGTTGGGGCAGCATCTCAGTCCTCGCTCTCCCACCAGGGGTGCTGGGCAGTGCTGCAGGGGCTGCCCTGTGCTTTTGAGGATGTTTAGCAGGAATCCTGACCTCTACCTACAAGATTCTAAGAGTATCTGCTCCCATCCCCCATGCCTCTAGAGGCTGTCAGCTGTTTCCTGCGGGGAGTTATCACCCTGGTGGAGTTCAAATACAGATTAGGTTAATGTTAAGGTGGCATTAGAATTAGGCTTAGAGTCCAGATCAGGTCATGTTTAAATTTTGAGTTGGGTTTGGGTTTAGATTGGGGTTCGTTTATAGAGTTAGGGTTGGGGGGTCGTTTAGATTTAGTGTTAGGCGTAAGGTGCTCATGCAGGTTCAGGTTATGATTAGAGTGTGTATTTTATTTATGTTTAGGTCAGCATCTTGCAGAGACAAATGGATTCTCGAAATACTATATAATAAATGTGGTGTCTCTACATGAGCACTATCGGGAAGTGTTAGGAGTGCATAGGGGACAGAATACAAGGACTTTCCTCCACACTGGGGACTTTACCATAAAACCCTGCTGAGTTTCTGGAGGGTGACCTCCTTGTGAGCTTCAGGTCTGAGGAAGGTGCTTATTAGGGCTTATTCCTAATCTCTCTGTGTGATATAAAGACTACTGGAAACTGGCCCGTGTGTCTGCTTGCACAGGCACATAATCTTGTATCCAGTGCTGATGTATATCTTCTTCCATATCCTATTTGCATACAATGGTCACAAAGATCCTTGTGCCTCAGGCGAGCAAACCAATGCACTTGAGACAGGTCCTGGAAAACTGTCACAGGTCCAAGGAAGTCAGACTGGAGGCAGGGGTTCCTAGGAAAGATGACTCAAGAACCCCAGGCATGGGAAGATCTCGGAGCTGAAAATCAGGACACCCATCTATTCTCACCTCTATCATTCTACTGTGTGTGGAGTCCCAGGCAAGTTCATCTCCCTGCCTCCATTTTCCCATCTGAGAAATAACCAGAATAGCACTACTTGAAACCATCCATCCATCCCCAGTTCAACTGGAGTCGAGGTTAATTTCAATAAGCTCTTGAAGTGTTTGAGAGGGAATGATAGTTTTATTAGTCTCTGTTTCCAGAAGGATGGGGTGTAGTAGCTTCTTTTTGCCCAGCACCTGAGTGGTGCCAGAGCCTGCCAGGGTCTCCATCTGCCCATGTCAGAGAATACAGGAGGCATGGTGGCATGGTGGTGCCAGAGGCAGATGCAACAGAGAGGGAGCGATGCTTCACCAGCTTGTCAACATGTCATTAGGGTGTTCCTGTGGGAACCAGGAGCAGAGGCAGGAGGCAGGAGACATGGGAGGGAGGAGGCGGGAGGAGGGAGGAAGAGAGAGGAATGGAAGAGATGAAGGGGTCCATGCCAGTTCCACATTCATCCCTGTCATGAGGAGAGCTCTATCAAACCAAGGCCAGGCCTATAAATCAGGCCATAATTAGTTGCAAAGAGAAAGCTTTAACATCCTCATCAAATTGATTAATACATCTTGCTGC
This sequence comes from Solenodon paradoxus, assembly GCA_004363575.1. NCBI lineage: Eukaryota > Metazoa > Chordata > Mammalia > Eulipotyphla > Solenodontidae > Solenodon > Solenodon paradoxus. The sequence continues at coordinate 373,354 of RJWH01001408.1, read as the reverse complement.
TCAGGACAGGCTGGCCTAGCCTCAGAACAAACGCAAGCTCTCCGAGCTAGGTGGGGTGGAGAGGGGAGAAGGGACAGCTCTAGCAGTGGAAGCACAGAGCCAGGTGAGGTCTGTCCCTCTGTTAGCTCAGGAGAAGACTGATAGGTGGCAGGTGAGGTCAGTTCTTTGTCCAGGGGGTCACTATGGATCTGGAGTTTGGAGAATCAAATGCATGTGACAGTGACACAACCCTGACTAGAAAGTTAGGTTTCCCCTTCAGGGCCTCAGTTTCACCATCTGCAAAAGGGGTTGTGTTGAACCAGAGGAATGTTGTTTCCTTCTAGTTTTGACACTCCAATGGAGAAGGACATTAGCGGTCCACGGTCAGTGCAGGCCTGACAACAAACTCAATTTCTGGAATATCCAACAGGAGGTCCAGAGTGTGGGCTAAGCTTAAGCTATTTGGTTTAACTCAGGTTCAAGAATACCAAACTTGGCCTATGTGTCCTTTCTTGAGGTCTAAGCAGCAAAGACCCTTCATCTTTTGATAACACAAAGGGAAAAGATGAAGATCAACTCTGATGCCTATCCTGCCTCAACCATTTACTGGCTGTGTGTTTGGGAAAAGTTCTGTAACTTCTTCAATGTCCTCCTCTGTTAAGAAAGGGATAGTAATGTCTGCCTGCTGGGTCATTATGAGGAACAGACAAAATGACATATGTGAACATATGTATATATTATATCATGTAACTCAGATCTGAGCCTACATACAGCAGGTGGACCACAAACAATGACATTTATCATTGTTGTCCAGACAGCAGGTCATCTCAGTAACGACGTCAAAATCACATGACCGTTGAAACACTAAATTACAGAAAAAAGTAAAGCTCTGGTTGCCCACTGGGTGTCCAAATAGTCAGGCTCCTGAGATGTAGCATGAATAGGTAGCATTTTGTTATGTAAAAAGCACTTGAATTTGGAAGAGTTGGGTTCTGATCCCACCTTTGCTACTTATGAGTAGCTGACTTTGTGCAAGACCTTTCTAGGCCTTGGACATTTTCAACATCAACCGGATAATATGCATAAATGATCCTTATAAAATATAAACAGAACATTTTATAAGCAACGTTGAGTGTCTGACATACTTGCTTGTTGGTGACTGCCCCAAAGTTCTCCTGTCTGGAAGAACAAATGAAATAGGTTCCTTTAAAGCTCCTGGGACATACTCCATTGTTCAAAGGGACACTGTGTCCTTAGGTCATATATAAATTGTGCTTTTCCTGTTTCTTGCTTTAATAAACACTCTAATATATGGCTTATAATAAAGATCCTCTGTTTGGTGGTTGGGTCGCATGCATGTTGATGTAGTGATACTACCCAAATAACCGTCTTTCCTTCTTCTATACTCACTGAGCTGTTGGGCATATGGCTGCGTATATGTATACATGTATTTCCCAGCCTTCCTTGAACTGGCGTGGCCATAAGACAAACTTCTTGGAAATGGAATGTAAGCAGCAGTGATCTGAGTCACCATGTACTGGAACCTTAAGGAGTGGGTCTGCTCTTTCAATACTTTTCATTCTTCTTGGGACGTAGGACATGAGTGGACCCTCAGTCCAGCTTGGACCAGGCAGATAAAGGCCACCCTACAGCAGGGTGGGAGGGCAAGACAGAAGCAACCTGGCTCCTGCATAATAGCTGGAAGGAGAGTCCCTGTCCACCTGGAACTCAGGCTCTTCTGTGAGACAAAAATAAACTCCTGTCTTATTGAGCCATTGCACTTGGGGACATCTTTATTGTAAAAGTTTTCTCTTTCATCCTAACTGTTTATTTGCATTGTGTGTCCCCTAGGAGTTCAGAAGTTTTCTCATTCATCCTACTTTCTCTAGGTCACAGCAGCAAATACGTAAGACACTTTCCATTTTTAAAAACACATTTAGGTGTGTCCTGGTGGTCTAGTGGTTGGGTCTGCTGTCTCTGGTTGAGTGCAGTCCACATACATCCTAAGGACCTTGGTTCATGTCCTGGGACTGGAGGACCAACCAAGACAAACAGCTAAATAAAAATAACTAAAAAAAAAGTTTCTTCTGGCATACCCTGGTGGAGTGGTGGTTAGGTCAGTTGCCTCCGAAAAAGCATAGGCTGCATACCCATGGGTTTGAGTCCTGTGTCCAGGGGGATAAAAACCAGTGTGAACAACTAAACGGAAAAAAAAAAACAAGTGGAGTGTTTCTTCCTCCTCACTTTTCCTGCTTGCTTGCCTACTTGTCTTCATTCCTGCCCCAACCTTTCCTTTAAAAGAAAGGAAGAAAGGAAAGGAGGGAGGAAAGAAAAAAAGGAGGGAGGAAGGGAGTGGGGAAGGGAGGGAGGGAGGAAAGAAGGAAGGAAGACACATTAAGAGATGCCGCTGCTGTTCTATTTGAAACTTGAATCTGAATGGAGTTCTAAGTCATTCCTGATAATAATCTTATTCAGAAACTCTTTATCTACACACATATTCAAAACCACTTCCCTAAAAATAATTAGTTTCATTTTACCCACTTGTACCATCCTGCCATGACCAAATCTACTCCATTCCTGGAAAGTGGCTGCAACTAGAAGGACAAAAGAAGGGAAGGCGGAGCAGAAAACCAGACAACTCTCATGAAAGATGCCTGGAAAGATCCACAGGGATCTGAACTCTGAGCCTGGGCCAGACGAAGGGGAGGAGAGGGCTCAGGGATCACAGAGCTGGGGAAATGGAGGAGAGGTGCCCCGTTGACTTGTCATGAGCCTCTGGTAGAGGAAGTGAAGTCTTCATAGTCTGCACACTGCTGTCTTATGCTCTAGTCCCAAAGAAAACTTCACCCTCCCTCGCTGGCTGGCCCATTGGCTTCCTCATTGGTTTGTTATATCAATCAAGGTTTAAACAAAGCCTATGACAGTTAGAAAGCCTCCCTCCACTCGTACACATGCACGCGCATGCACACATACACCCACCCACACACGCACACAAGTGCACACAAGCAAACACACCCTCTCCTGTTTGGAATATGGTTCTGGGCACACTCAGAATTGCTTTTTAAAATGTTTAATTGAACAGATGGTTTGCAAAGTGAGGACTGAATTACCCCCCCCCACACATTTTTTTTAAAGCTAAGAGCTACGGGACTCTTATCAGGCATGGGATCATGAAGAAGAGAGAAAATGAAGGAAAGGCATGATGCCAAATAGCCACAGGTGGGAGCCAGAGTGGGGCGGAGGAGCAGCCTAACTTGTCACACCAGTGGCCCGAATCACAGGGCAGGGCCGGAAGGGAAGAGCCAGTTGCAAATGCTCCCACCTCATCTCACAGCTCACCAAATATTACAGCCTTGCACATAAAAACCAGACTGCTAAGCTGCCAGGAGTGTTAAACTCAAGGAGCTGTGACCAGAGCAGGCAGGCTCTGGGGACAGGAGAGGGAAGGCTGCTATAGCAGACCAAGGGCTCCCATTTGGCGCCCCCATCACTCTCAGGTAGCCACTGAAACTGAAACACAAAGTTAGCCCCAGCTTGGGAACCCAACTTTGCCTCCTGCCTCTCTCGGTGAGAGCATTTAAGGGAGTCCTGCATCTCCTTCACAGGAGCTGGGCCACCTCTAAGCAGAAAATAAATGCTTTCGAGCCACATAAATCAATGAAAATTAGCAAGAGTCAAGGTAAAAATCCATCCTCCACCACTTGGATGTTTGAGCCAAAGTTCTTCTCAGTGATTTAGAGCCATATAATTAGTGATCTGATATCCTGGTTGTTTTTCCCAGTCCTTTCCCAACAAAGTGTGCTCTTGTGAGGCAGGCTTCCACTGGCCTCTAGCAACTCACGGTAGAAGCAGGCATGTGCACCTGTCAGCTGAGCACCTTGATGGATCTCTTGCTATCTTGGTTTTCCTCCTCCCTGACTGCCCTTTCATGAACAATCTGCTCCAGGCTAGGTAGGAGGTATGAGCTGTGTTGTGGATGGGGAGGCTACCTTCTGAAGAATGTTACAGAAGTGGAGAGGTGTGACTGCTGACCCCAAGTGAAATGTGACATCATCCCAGAGGCTGTATTAATCAGAGTCCCTGCCAGAGTAGAACTACAGTCCAGCACCTGATGGAAGTGTGAGCTGCAATCCAAAGAGGGTCGGTCGCTGCCTGCTTCACCTGGAAAACTGGCACTTGGAGAGGCGACCTGGTATGGGACATGAAGGTGGGATTTGGAGTGAGAGAGACACAGGTTCAAATCTTATTTCTAGCACTTAACGCTTAGATGAATTTGAGTGAGTTTCTCAAGCTCTTCAAGTCTTTGTTTCCACATCTTTAAAATAAAACGATGATACCATCTCACCATTACTGTGAAAATGAAATCAATTCACATTCCTAGCACATACTGCCAGGAAGGTAATATTTGTTCACAACACAGTAACTTCCTGCCTCTCCAGTACCTGGTACCTAGCTTGGGAGTCTAGCCACTAGGAGAGAGTCTTCAATATAGACTTTTAACTGAATGGTAGAGAAAGCAGAATTAGAAGCTTCCTCTAGGAGGCAGAGGGGAATGTATCCATTCTGAGGAAGGAAAAGTGACACCTGGCATGGTGTTAAGAATGTACATCACCAGGTTCAAGTCATGATTTTCAGATTGGCATTTCTCCTGGGCCTCAGTTTACCCCAGTGTAAAGGGATTATAATTGCAATTTTTGCCACAGGGTGACTCTGAGTTTCAAAGGAAATATTATAGGGGAAACTCACTTGCAAACAATGTGAAATATATATATATGTGTGTGTGTGTGTGTGTGTGTGTGTGTGTGTGTGTGTGTGTGTCTGTGTCTGTGTCTGTGTGTCTGTGTGGCTTGTTATGTGCTTATTATGTGGCAGATGTTCCTTCAGAGAAGGGAGAATATTGCTCTGCATGAGAGAGGAGGAAGAAGAGAGAAATAGTGGAGGTGAGGTGTCAACCAGCTAGAGAGAGGCCAGCCACAGCGAAGGCGGAGTGAACTCCATTCTGGTTGGGTTGACCTGTGCATGTTTTAAGAACAAGGACACCCAGTATGCCCATTAAAGTCATCTGTGTTGGGCATGCCCTGTGGCTCAGGGGGCTGAGACTTCGGCACATAAAGTCCAAGGACCCGGGTTCAAGACATTGGCTCAGGTGAAAATGAACAACTAAATAAAGAAGTTCCTTCCTTCCCTCTCTCCTTCCTTCCTTCCAATGCTTCTTCTTTCTCTCTCCTCCTCTTAAAAACAGTCATTTGTGTTGCATAACACAAAATTTTGGGGTATAGCTATTAAACTTGTCATTTCTGGAGCACTGACAACCTATGTCTAGTGATCTACACAGTCTTTCATTTATTCTCCCCAAAGCTTTCCACAGATGAGGAAATGGGGGCTCAGAAAATGTGGATGACTTGCTCAAACTCACTCAAGTGGTGACGGGTGGAGGAGGGATTTCAGTGGACATCTAGCTCTGGTTATCGTATCTGGCGGCCCCACTGGGCCTCCATTTTCTGAGGTTTGAAAGGTTACTTAACCTCTCTGGGTCTCAGCTTTTCTATCCTTAGGAAGAAATGTCTCTATCACATCTCTCCTTGGTCACGCAGATACTTGACAGATGCAAGAGGTTTTATTTATATATATATATATATATATATATATATATATATATATATATATATGTAAAGTACTCTGGAGAGCTTTTAAACAAACAACCTCATTGTGAAAGTAAGTTATTATTAATACTACATCTCACATGCTAAAAGGTCTGCTTTATCCACCCTGCTTTAAGGATCCAAAGAGCATTTCCTCTCTCTGTTTAGTTTATCCTTTCTAGTCAAGTGCCAAGTCTGTTCTGCTTTGCTTTCTCTTTACAAAAACCAAGCATATAGCTCTCCCCTAAACCTATCCAAGTGTGAATACCATCTCAAAGGTCCCATTCATCTCTACAGCCTCCTCCAAATATATGCACTAGCCCCAGTGGTGTCTTATAAACTGCTCTCCTGGAAAAAGCAAAGTCCTATCCCAATGTGTAGTGTTTGCCTATTTCCTGGGTGTAAATCCTCCCACCATGGCTGTTTTCAAGAGATCAGGTGCAAACTTGGCAAGAATTGCACAGGACCACATCATGGCATAGTTCCACCATAGAGGTGCAAGACATAAAAACCCACAAAAGGTTAGATTATGGTAAAATTTAGTAAAACTTAGGAAGGGATGCATTTTTAGTATTTATTTCTTTTATTTTGAACATCATTCATTCATTTGTAATTTTATATAGTGTCTAGTTTGAAAAAAGCCCCCCACACCTGTTTTACAAATTTCTTGAAAATTTCAAGATCGGTGCTCATGAGCCAGACCAGGCAGGTCCTGTCTAGTCCCAGGTGACGGGTCCAGGCAATGGGAACAGACAACCTGGAGCACAGAAACTGAGGCATGTTTGAGAAAGTGCCAAATGCTCCCGTGATATACTTTTCTGTTCCAGAAACAAGAATTGCTCAAGAAATAGTACTCCAGGTTGAAAACAGCTCTTTCAATCTCAAAGTTTCTTAAATTGGAGGCATTCCTCCTGTCTAATTCCCTAACCGTGAGCAAGAGCTTCTCCCAAGGCTGTTCTTCAGAATCCTGAATTATTTATTGCATTTTAAAACTGTGCTGTTGTTGTTGTTTTTGAAAAGGAAAGATGCAGGCAGCAATGAAGGTGAGTGGGCAGGCAGGCAGGAAGAGAGAGGAGGAAGAAGCACTTTACTTATTTAGTTGTACATCTTGGCTGTTCCCCCTAGTCCTGGACACAAACCTGGGTCCTTGGGATGTACGTGGTCTGTACTTTGTCCAGAGGCAATTGCCCAAACCTCTACTCCACCAGGGCACGCCACTTTAAATATGTTTTAATTCATTCATTTAAAAAATTACAACCACAACAAATTATTTGACTAATAATTGTTTGCAGTGATGAGAAGAATTTACCCAAATCACCAGACATGACTCAGGGCCTAGAGGGTGTCTAGAGGGAAACAAGGAAAACAATTTTGTAGGTGTCATAAGCAATAGGGTGACAGGATCCTGTATTGATCGGGTCCTTTGGGAAACAGATGGTGCACTTAAATAGGATTTGATTGAGAAGAGTTTCTCAGAGGCATTCTTATAAGGACATGGGTAGGCTCAGGGAAGTTCACAGGGGATGGTAAAGTTCGCAGGAGTGGAGAGCCATAGATCTCTAGTTCTGAAGGATTCTGGAAGACTCATTCCCCGGGATCCAGAGAGAGCTGTAGCAGAAGTTACTTCACCAGAGCGGTGGCCTCTAGCTGACATAGCCACTGTCAACCTGAGACCCTGCTGGCAGATACTCTGACTTTATGCTTTGCTACTTTCCTATATCCTTCTCCTCTAGTGCATTGTTGCATGATATAAATGTATACTCTTTATATCCTTTAAAAACTTCAAGTAAAGTCATTCTTTCTTAAATATTGACCATTGACTGAACCCAACCAGAAGTCAGAGGATAAGGGACCTATTGAAATAATTCATACATGCACTTCCCAGCACATACAAGCAGTTACTGGCACCAGCAGCAAGAGCAGAGAAGAATGGAGAGTAGATTTGGAAGGGCAGAAAGATCATCCAGCACAGTTCCCTATTCTCATCCTAACATCCTACGCCAGTGCTTCTGGAACTTTCGCTGGCATATTAACCATGTAGGGATTACACTGAAACTTGGGATTCTGTAGGTCTGGGTTGAGATTCCAGGTGATGCTGGTGCTGTGGACCAACCTTGTGAACAGTTCTCAGGATGTGAACAGTTCTCAAGAGAGCTTGCATTAGGTGCTGGGGGTGGAGCAAAGGCCTCAACTGTGGTCAGGGTCCCACCCCCAGCTTTCCAAGCCTCAGTCAGTTTGTCTAGCTAAGGGAAAATCAGAGTTACAAGCACTCTCTTTGTCCTTCCCTTCCCACTACCTCCCTCCCTTCTTTTCCTTCTATCTAAGTATCCTTCTGGTATAACCCAGCTATCTAGTAAAGTTGAGAAATATGTTCTCGGTCCTTTCCCTCTCCCAAGGCCAAGCTAAGAAGATCGCTTTGAAGGTAGACTTCTCCATTGGAGGGAACCCCTTCAGGAATATTCCTAATTTTCCACACCCTTCCCTGTCTATTTCTTTCTTTCCTGTCTTACCCCTATAATCAAACTGTTGAAGAAATCAGGGATCTCCCACAAGGAAAACATTTTTAACCAAGCCCTGGGATGGAATACAGGTGTGCCCTTTCCTCATTTGAATTTTCCCCCAGGTGGAATAACAGCCCAATGGCCATCCTGCACATGCATCTGTTGGTGCTGCCAGCGTGTCCTTATTGATGGACTCTGACTACAGTTCAGGTCTCTTCTCCATCCCTAGAACCTAATGCAAGCTCTTTTCAGAACTACTCACCACCTGAAACTGTTCACAAGTCCTGAACATTGAATAGATATGTTTTGTGTGCAGGAAGGATGAACAGGAGAAAAGAAACCTTAGGTGGTATTCCCATTCCCGGAAATGTCAAGTTAGAGGGATTCTATTTCTGGATGAATAGGAATCTTCCTCAGCTTGTGATGAGTGCCAGGAAACAGAGTAAGTCTTCCGTCCTTCTAGGTCAAGGATGCACAGTCTTGTGAGGGTTAGGAAGGAGACCACATGGTTAGCTGTGCTGCAAAGCAGGAGGAAGCAGCTGTGATCTTCGCCTCTGGACACTTGGTCCAGTTGTCTGGGATAAAGATCGATCCGAGGGATTCTCTACTACTTTCAGGCATGATGCAGGTGGATGTGCTTGAGTGTGTGTATACACACACTCACACACACTTATATATAGATAATCTTTGAGCAATTTGGGGCTTGGGACACTGACACACCTCCACCTCCTGTGCAGTCTAAAATCCAGGTATTCTGAATCCAGGTAAACTTTTGACTCCTCAAAAAGTTACCTACTAATTAATATCCTACCATTGACTAGAAGCCCTACCAATAACCCAAACAATCAAGTAACATATTTTGTGTCTTATATGTATGTTGTATATATTCTTACTAAGTTAGAGAAAAGAAAATGTTATTAAGAAAAGAAGCAATAATCATAAGAAAGAAAACATACATTTACAATATATTTATTGGGAAAAAATATCTGTGCTGAAGTGGAGTGGACCCAGGAGGGTCCAACTGGGGTTGCTCAAGGGAACTCTGTGTGAGTACATGTGTGTGTATATATATTATGATGTAACTGCATTGGAGATAATATTGCATAACACAATTCCTTCTTCTTGGGAACTTAGAGAACCTTCTGAAAGAGAGAGTGCAAAACATAATTAAGCCTAGAACTCGTCATTTTTCATTGTTTATATTCGCTCCCCACAATTCCCACGTAGGATAATTTGTGTGCAAAGGTCTAGGAAAAAGGAATAGTCAAGTGAGGATTTCCCAGGGATGGCCTGTTAGCAAGATCAGTAACAGATATCCAGACCATTAGTAAAAGGATCCCCAAGGGACATGTGTCCTGTGGCCTGGGATAGTCCTGCTTACTCCTTTCCCCAAGGAAAGCAGACAGAACGAGTACCTAGATTTTTGACCAGTGACCATCCTGTCCTATGACAGTTTGGCACCATTTATTTCCCACTTAGGAAGAAACCTGACACCATAGAGTAATTTGCAATTTGCAAGGACCTCTTTACATGACCTCATTTCATTTTTACAACAAACCTATGAGATAAGGCAGGGCAGGTTTATCATCATTTTACAAACAAGAAACTTAGGTGCAAAGAAGTGAAATAATCTACCCAAGGCCACAAGACTCTTAGTGGAGACAGAACTGGAATTCAGGTTTCCTGGCTCCTACTACAGCTTTCTTTCTTTAGGCTGCCTTCCTTTTCAAGCACTTCTTAGTCCAGCAGTTAATTTTCGGTTATTTTGTAACTGATTTTTGCCCCCTAACAGATATGTAAGGGCCCTGACTTGCACTTTGTCTCTCTTCTTTATTAATGTTTCCTCAGCACTTACAAAAATGCCTGATGTAGGCCTGCCCTGGTGGCCTAGCAGATAAGGCCACCAGATGTAGTCCACAGACATCCCAAGGATTCAGGTTCAAGACCCAGGGATGGAGGTGGGAGGGCCAGTGTTGAGGTGGGAAGACAACCAAAATGAACAACTACATGAAATAAAATGCTTCCTCCTCCTTTCTCTTCCTACCTGCCTACCTACTCATCTACATTCCTGGCAGCACCTTTCCTTAAAAAAAAAAAAAAAAAAAAAAAAGCTGGATATGCCTCATAAATTTATATTGAATGAATGAGTGAAACCAATTCCATGCTACTAGAAGGTGGGACTCTCACTTTGACTTCTTGGTATCCCTCATAATAGTTAAATAGTGGGAAAGTAAATGTTATTGATGAGGAAGATGAACAAATATTCAGTGGGTATGATTGACTCCCAGAAAGTCGTCTGCCCTGGAAAATAATATACTTTGAGGAAGAGAGTCCTGCTATGGCTTCTAGAATTCTAAGCATCAAGTCTTTATTCTTAGCATTTCTCATTACCTTCAACTGCTCTTCTCTCACCCTCAGGGTTAAGACATTTGCCCTTTGAACAGACTACCCAGGAGTTCGGCCTGCGTCTTTTTGATTTAGGACAGGGGCGCTAGGAACCTCATAACAATGGTCTGCATCTCTCTGCGTTGTTCCCACTGCCACCAGAAGTAATAAAATGGTTTGTTTCTCTTGGCAGCTTCCACCCAACAGCTCCCCATGTGTGTGTTGCTTTCTTCAATTTTCCCCTCTACAGAATCTGGTCATGTTTAATAACAATAAATCAGAGGAGAGATTGCAGCCCGGAAGAGAAGTCTGGGGCAGCCAGAGTTTCCACATCTGGGGCCCATTCAGGTTGAAGCGATGACAATTCCTAATAAATGTTAATGGAGAACCTCCTTAGATTCATATACTCCAGCCATAATTTAGCCTGTCTCCATGCCAGATGACCTTTTGAACATCCAGAAAACACCCATCATAGTACCAGCTACAGGCCTGGATTGCTTCCTGCATATGAAGTGGAAAAAAACAAGACTTGTTGTTATTGATTACATTTCTCCATTTTCCCTTCCCTGGAATTTTCTTCAAAGGCTTACAAAGCCTTGGGGCCTCCCAGCCACCCAGGTGGTTAAAAGCAAAGGAGTCAGGTTAAAGGATGTCCCCCTCTGCTCCTAAAAGAGGCCTCAAGAAATCTGACAACCAATTTTGTTCCCACAAGAGATAGGATGAACATCAAAATTCCCTCTTTTTATTTCTTCTGAGATCTTTTGCTAATCCTGCTGGCTCTCTCCCTTTCACCAGTCACTCTTGTCCCTCCTGCGCCTTCTAACCAGGCCGTTTGCAAGACTGGCTTCCATCTTTGGCTTTTTTCTTCCTATATCTGTCACTTCCACAAGCCTGAATGTCCACGTGTGGTTTCCCAGCCATGAGGACTCTGTCAAGAGGCAGTCCTCCAGTGCTGAGGACTTCTGGCAATTTGGTGGTGGACAAGGTGTATGGTCAAATATTTGAAAAATGTGAAACTGCACATTTGGGCTTCTATTATTTTGTAAATCAAAGTTCCCTCAATAAATAGTAAATTAAAAACAAGAGATTGCATTCTTCAATTTCTAACTGGTTGCTTTCACTTGATAACCAGTCATTGGCTGCCATTCTTTTTGTTTAAAGTAACTTATCCTGTCACCCAAACACCATTGGCCTCTTCTCCAAATTTTCATCTCTCTTTCAAGAGTACTTCTTTTCTCTTTGCTTTAGAGGTTTAAAGCATGACATTATTTTAGTTACCCCTCTTTTATTCTGCATCCTTTTTTCCCACCATGGTGACAGAGTTATTGAATCTTTCATCCAAACCTCACCCCTTTTAACTTCTACAGCTACCTCATTCTTCAGACCCTCATCACCTCACTTTAAAATTGCCTGCTAACTGGTCTCTCTCTGCTATACCACACCCCCGAACAAGACAATTAGATACATTAGGAAACATTATGCTGTGTTGATCAGGTCCTTTCCCAGCTCAGAATTCTTCAGTGGCTTCCATCAACTTCTTGCTATTAACATTTTTCATTATTAGGCACCCATGGAGCTGTCTAAGATCCCATAATGCTGGAGTCAGATTTCGAGATTACAAATCCTGTGCTTTTTTTCACTGCTTCCCTTCACCTGGTCTTGTGATGTGCCTTATTAGAATTCATTTATTCAACAAATGTTTTTTCGAGCTACTGCTACATGCCAGAGTCTGTTGAGGACAGGAGAATAAAGTGATAAATAGGCTAAGCATTGTCTCTGTCCATATGGAAACACTTTCTAGCAGGAGAGACAAATTAAAAAAAGAAAGCAGGCAAATAAAATAATTGCAACTGTGATAAGTGCCAAGAAAGAGTTGAGGGAGAATAAGATAGTGCTACAATATTTTAATCTGGACTCTACACTCTCATCTCTCCCATTACTACCTCTCTAATTCCTGAAGGATATGACCACTTCTTGGGGAACCCCTCCAACCTAATAACTCCAATAAGCTCAAGCATAAATAATACTTCGTAAAACACAGAATTCCCTGGGTGCATCTCCATTTTTTAAGACATTAAACAAGTCTATATATTTCTTGGACACTTAGAATCAAGGATATAGTGACCCTTTGTAGAACTGCAGATGGAATGGATCTTAACCCTAATGTGTGGGAGACTCAGGGTAGACACAACGAAGAACTTCCTGGTAAAACTTTCATGGAATTGTTATCCAAGGGAGTGTAGAGTCAAATTTATGGCAGTAGTGTTGTATAACAAATAACCTAAAATCTCAGAGGTTTTAATATTTACGTCTTGCTCAAAGGTTTGCGGATTGGCCACAGTGCCTGTGCACCAGGATGTGATCTTGTTCCGGTCTGCCCTGTGTGTCATCTCATTCTGGGACCCATGCTGAAATGATGGGGGCATGCTTGTTTGATGGTCTGGGGTAGAAGTGCAAGAGGCCATTATCAAAGAAAGCAAGAAGCGTAAAAACTCTGCTCACATTCCATTGGCCGTGGCAAGTCACATGACCAAACCCATCCTCAGTGGAGTGGGGAATTTTACACTCCCTATGGAGTTGCAGAGAGAGTGAATATTTGCTAAACAATAATACCCTGCACTGCAGGGGGGTGATTAGTTTCTTTTACAAGTGGTCTTTACAAATAGAAGAGATTGTTATCTATCCAGGTTCCTCTGGGTACCATATTACCTGAAATAGACAAGGAGGACGAGAAGACATGATTTCTTAAAGATGAGTATTTTGGTACAGGGCAATGTAATTCGTGTTTGATATCTGGTTGCCACTGAAGCCCCTTTTCCTTTTCTACTGGAGCTGTGCCATGGGGGTGATTTGCAGTCCAAGTCTTAATATCAGAGTCTCTATGTGATTGTACACAAGTGACAGTCACACAGCAAACATAAATACAGAAGAGGCTCTGATACCATAAGGGAACAGTATTCCTGCTGTTGGGCCTGCTTCGCCTGCCGCGGCAGTGCCGTTAACTCGGGAAGGAAATTGGAGAGGTAACTGATGGTCAGAGGGGACCTGGAAGATTTCCATTCATAACTGAGACAGACAGGGCTCAGCAAAAGGTGAAGCAAGAGCAGCTTTTGCCACAGTTAAATAAAAGCTGCTTGCAAACATGTATGCATTATGCAAAATCACTTAATGGTTTTAATGTTTGAACTCATGACCCGGGCACAATTCTGAACACAAATCCCCAGCCATTTTGATTCCAAGGCTCCAGATTCTATACCCCTTTTACTCTTGGTAATAACCTTTCTCTCTCTAGCCCAGGCTGCTTATTCTCTTTCTCCCTCCCAGTAGCTGCTATCAGGAACGTTTTAGGTGCTACTTCCAGTGGAGTCCCCAGACCATCAGCTGCTACGTCATCTGAGAACTGGTTGGAAATATAAAATATTGGGTCCCTCCCTCAGACTTGCCAAACCAGAATCTGTGGTTCAGAGATGGAGTGGAGAAGGGTTGTCCCAGGAAACTGTTTGACAAAGCTCTTCAGATGACAAATTAAGCAGGCACAGTGAAGTTTGAGAACTAAGGTATTTCTGACTCATTAAGTCTGGGGTACACAATTTTCTTATTTTCGCAAGTATGCAGATGACATTGCTGCTGCTGACTATGGACCAGACTTTGAGCAGTACTGCTTTAAAACTCAATCACATACACATGAAATGACCACCAACAGTTAAAAGTCTTATTGGTCCTGAGTGGATAGAAACAGTCTTAGAAAAAGAAATGAGTCACTAATGGTGAGATTTCAGGTAAGAGCCATCAGGTTAAAAAAACAAAAAGCATTTTTTGTCAGAGGCTGGAGCCTGTGTGTGATTAACTTTCAACAATGTGTAAAACCAGTCCTGTCTATGGGTGACTAAAGATATAGTGTTCTTTGGGGGGAAAGGACAGGACTGGGTGTCAGGAGACCTGGGTCCTTACTTCTTGCCCTGTCACTGAATGTAACCATGGTTGAGTCCTTTTGTCTCTGATTCTCAGCTATACAGCGAAGATGAGAGATATACGATCTCTGCCATCTCCAATCTCTTTTCCTGGCTAAGACTATGATTATCTTAGCAACAAATTTTCCCTCCAGATAGGTAGAGGAGTTGCAAAAATATGGGACTCCAAGGTGCAGAATGCGGGCTCATTGAGTTATATATTTGGCCCTGAGTTACACTGGGAATCACGAGGGAGTTGACTGACACTAACCATTCTACCACGCTCTCCTTAGTGTAATCTTTATTAATAAACAACTTGGGGTGGGGGGATTCTAGCCTCCCACTTCCTAACGTGACCAAACTGTCTTAGAGTTGTAGTTTTCTATAGATTGGAGATGATAATGACAGCTACTATTGCGGTGAAGTTTAGAAGAGTTAATAGACGTCAAGCGCTTAGGGCAATGTCTGGCTGGAGAAACACATTTAGATAAATGTCAGGGGCTGTGAGGAGGAGGAGCGGTGCCAATCCCTGCCGCCCAGCGGTTGAATTCTCGACACCGGCTTGCAGGTCTTCCTTTCTCCTGTAGGTGGCGCCTCCCCTCGTTGAGTCATCTGTGTCCTGGAGCGCTTGAGAAAGTTGAAAGAAGTTAAGTTTCTTTACATCTTTGTCCTGCCTGGGATGGCTAGAGAGAGATCTCCTGCTGGTTTCTGACATCAGCCTGGCCAGACAAGTTTGGGGATCCCAGCTTCCCTGTTGGAACGGCTTTACCTCTATTCCCCGCCCCACCCCCATTAGAGGCCACTGACGGTCGCTGGGAGCTGGAGCCGCGGCGGATGCCACCCCCTTGGCCTGGCCGTGGGAGGATTTACTCGCAGCACCTGAGCTAGGGAGTTCAGTGGGAGTTTCTTTCTTGCTCGGTTAAAATGACAAATTGGTACATGAGCGCTTAATGAAAGATGCTGGAAACGTCCGTGGAGATCAGAAAAATCGCCTCTCCGAGCTGACAGCCAGGCCATCTGCATTCCCGCATTCCTATTAATTCCTTAACAATAAACGACAGGAGCGCCTAGAGGGTTAACAGCTTAATTTAATCTCTGAGATTCCTTCCTGGAGCATTGAGAATTAGAAAGGCATTTATAAAACGTTGTCCACACCCCTGATTTTTTCTTACTTGATGTGTCTCCTGAACCCACCACACCCATTCCTGACAACTCCCTAGAGCTCTAGGGATTGAACCACGTGACTGGGCTCCAAGTGTCACAAGGTTTGTGTCCTCAGCATTTGCTCAAATGCTGACTTACATGATTCCCCCAGGGCCTTTCAGGACACGGAAGTTTCCAAAGGAGACAGATAGGCGGTGCCTTTGTTTTTGTGTGAATTTCCTTCTCTGCTGGGAAGCATTGCAAAAATGGAAAGAGGTACAAGGTCTCAGCAGCCAGCTTGGGAAGTTATTAGGTCCAGCTTTGAGAGTCTCTAGTAGAACGTGAAGTAATCATTGGAGATGCCTTACTTGAATGCCAGTTCTCTCATTTTTTGTGTAAGGATCGGAAAAACTGGAAATATCCATCTATCCAAGTAATGTCAAAGCCCTTAATTAGGATTCAGCTCTTCTAACTCTGGGGCAAATGTTTGTTCTACAATAGGCTGGCAAATAGATTTTACCTGAAAGCTCTCATCCTTGGTTGGAAGGGGCTGCCCAGGGTCATGTGGACATCTCAGATTGTGTCCAAGCTGGGAATGCCTCTGTGACAATTTGGAGACATCTTCTAGGAACAGAAAAGGGGCAAAGTTGCCAGATTGTTTTTTTTTTTTTTTTTTTTTTTTTTTTTTTTTT